>JAOSBM010000004.1:29358641-29375624 GCA_027568955.1 Erythroxylum tenue
TTGGGTGCTGGTTGGGGTTGTACTGCTAGATTCGTAGTTTATCGGATCTCTACTGAAAGATCAGTGAACCACGGTACGGCAGGTAATTGTTCTTCCACAAAAGTTGCAATCTCTTTGGCTTTTGTTTTGAATTTATTAGATTATTGCTGTTCAAACTATGTTTAATTGCTCTGCATCTTCTGATCCTGATTGACCCTAATACATAGATGAATAACATACGGTTTCAATTGGGAAACTTTTAGGTTCTGGGTCGCCAAAATTTTAGTCAATAAAACACTGGGTGTGATCCTCTGTGCTATGAACTTGTCATATTCTCAATTCTGCAAAACGTTTATTGTAGCTAAAGGATTGGTTCAATCGAGGAGTATTTAACAAACTATTCTCAACCTAATGATGTTTCGTCTTCCAGGTTTGGTCATGCAAGAAAGTGAAGGTCAATATTCAGGTGAAGTTACCAAAAATAACCAAGTCTGCACGTTGTGTGAGGAGTTTGCTACCCAGGCACTGGATTATCTAGCCAATAATAAAACCGAGAATGAAGTTCTGGAAATTCTCCGTGCAACTTGTTCTCGGGTTCTGACTTTCAAAGAAAAGGTATTACTTTAGTTTTTTAACCTGGTGCGATTCCTAATTGTGTAATTCGTTATGTTCAAAATTGCTGCAATGCAGAACAGACTCCCTTTAACAATTTGCTATTTCATGAACTTCTGATTTTGACATAGAAACAAGCTTGATAGATTTTTGTTGATTCGGGACTGATAAATGGGGATTATCATTTGTGTAAAGAGTTTAGTTGAAATGCCAGTTATTAACATTTAATTTATCTGCCTCAAACATGCACAAATTACCTTTTTTCATTTGCTTGGAAGATGGCTAAAAACATTGGGAGTTTCATGCAATGCTGTTATTGATGGTGTACCTGCAGATAATATTGTCAAAAATGTTTGGAGATCACTATCTATAGTTTTCCTCTTTATTCCTTTAGTGTTCAAGTCATAAATGTTTAATGGTTTGGTTGACAGTGCATCACTTTGGTGGACTACTATGCTCCTCTGTTCTTTTCGGAGATTTCTTCTTTACAACCCGAAGCTTTCTGCAGAAAAGTCAATCTTTGCCAAGAAATGGTAACCCTTTCCTCACAACTCAAGGAAGATAGCTGCGCACTCTGCCACACCACTGTTTCAAACATACTGGTCAAACTGAAAGATCCTGATACTCAGGTCTGTGTTGGACATTTGACTAGTCAAAGGGAGAAGCTTTGCAGCTCTTGTGCATTATCATTCTGCTATTTTCTGTGAAGTTCTTGTTAATGTTTTAAAATAGCTGTCATGGTCAAATATCATAATCATTTCATCACTCAACACGTTTTTCTGGTTACTGACTAGGCCACTTATGCTCCTTCCTGTTTTTGCTCCAGTTGGATATACTTGAGGTGCTTTTGAAGGCATGCAATTCGATGGACAAATATGCACAAAAGGTAAGACCTTAAACTTTATATGTCTGCTGAATGTGAGGAGCTGAGTGTAAGGACAGACTACTTGTTTCGTAAAATGACCTCATCCTATTGATGACCCGTTGGTAGTAGATCGCATTATTGCTTGTAGGACAAGAAAGTAAAATTTGGATAGCAAATCAGAAGAGCATTGTTCCTGAGCTTGGTATACTAAGTGAAGAACGGAAAGAAATTAAACTATTGTTCCTCTCAGTACTTGTTGTCTAAAAATGGCGATATTCGCTTTTTGCAGTGCAAGAGGTTGGTGTTCGAGTATGGTCCTCTCTTCCTTGCCAATGCCGAGAAATTTCTAGAGCAAACAGACGTATGCGCCATGTTACATGCCTGTAATCAAGCATCGGTTTTGCAACGGGCTGATTCTTGATCGTTGTGATTACACCAATACTCTGCAGGAAGGCTATTATTGCATAGTATTGTTACGAATGTATGATATGGAAACTATAACGTTCTCCTGCAGTTTCTATTTGTAATTATGTTGTGTTGTAATCTAAGAATTACTCATTATTTGATCCTCAATTATCAGAAACATTGATAAGGGTAATCAAACAGTGGTTTCTTAGTTGCCTTGGTTATGGATGACATTTTTATCCTGATTCTCACAGCTAATTAAGACATGGAGACCAATCTTCCAAGTTACAGTGAACTGTTTCAACTGTAGTACTGTAATAAAAAGTATCTTTTCAGCTCCTTGGAGAAGGTAAACACCATATAAACATAAAGTCTAATAACAAACATCAATTTTGTGTACATGCCCACACAAGAATGATGTCTTTGATTAGTTGTAACAAAATAACGTCATTTTGACAGTTGGGTTAGTTACTCAACTGACCTTTTTGTACACAAAATTGATGTCTTTGATTAGCTCCAACAAAATAACATCATTTTGACAGTTGGGTTAGTTACTCAACTGACCTTTTTGTACACAACATTGATGTCTTTGATTAGCTCTAACAAAATAACATCATTTTGACAGTTGGGTTAGTTATTGAACTGACCTTTAGGGTTCTCTTAATTTAATGTATTCAGCTACCGTTTTGGTCAAAGGTCCAACCTTTAGCTAATAGCTGCCAAGTTGGTCAGAGGTTCAACCTTATAGCCCTGTCTGACTATGAAATTGATCTTTCTTTGCAATCAAGAGGTAGATGAAACCATACCTCAAGTGGGACAAACAAAGAAGTCTTGATCATCATATCCTGATCAAGCATTATCTGACACATGTATGGTTCCTAATAGTCAGGCACTTCCAGACACAGAATCTCCAGGGAGGTCACCATGTCCACTTACTTTCTCAGATTGTGTTTGTCCAGGTGTCAGATTCCCTCTGGCTTATGGACCTGAGCAAGAGGGAATCTATGTCCTGCCTAGCAACCAACCAACCAATTCATATTTATGCAAAATTCTGAATTATTAAAATCCAGACTTATATGATAATGAAGGTCCTAGAAGAGGAATGCTTAGTGGAGGATGTTGAGGTAGTTGGGGACATTAATAAGATGTTAGGTATAGTTTAGCCATATAATTACATATTAGAAAGCAACAAGGTGGCAGTTCCTCCTATTATCTGGATTTTGTTGAATAATACTATTTTCCCCCAAAAAAAAGAATATAATACCATTTTAAACTCTTAGATTAGATATGAGACCATTTTAAGTCTATGATGGGATAGATTACTATGGTTTAATTATTATTTTTAAATAATTCTAAAATTAGATATAAATTTTAATTTTAAAAAATATCTAATTTTTCTATAATTTTAGAATTAATTTTAAAAGATAATTAAACCATAGTAATCTACTAAAAATTATTTTTTACAATTCTTAAATTATTTTTTTACATTTCTTTCATAAATAACAATAATATATACATATATAATATGAATATTATAAGTACACCAATTAAATGTTGTTGATATAATAATTTAATATATAATTTAAATTTTATTTAAATCAATTAAATTTAATCTTAATTAATAATTAAATATAATTTAATTAGTTTATATTGAATTTGATATTTGATTAATTCTTTTTAATAAAATTTTATATTAATTAGTTTTTATCGAATTAATTCTTTTTAATAAAATTTCAAAGAGATAAATTTTTAAGAATTGTAAATTTTTATAATATTTAAATTTATTATAAGAAGTAGCAGAACTTGAGGCCCTGAGACTCTCCAGGTAGTTACAAAGGTTGCTTCTCTCTCTGTCTCTCTCTTAAAGGTGGAGTCCTACCCTTTGGGAGTATTCTCTCAAGAAGAGATCTTTCGTTATTTTGTTACCTCAATTGATTCGTAAGTTTGGAAAGCTTTAATCTTTTTGTATTTTTAGTTTACCCAGCAACGTCTGCCTTGTTGGGAAGATCTTTGTTTACGTTGTTGTTCGGTTTCATTTCTTTTCCCCGTTCGGAATTATCAAGGTTTGGCTGTTTCTGCCTTGTGTGATTGGTTTTGAGTATAAGAGCGTGTTGATATAGATGTTATTGAGGCTTAAGTAACTCCTGTTTTCAGATCTTTGATTTGCTGTTGGTTTCTTTGCTCTGATTTTTCTGTATCATCTGTGCGTATTTCGTATCAACCCGTTTCGCCTGGTGTTATGTTGAATGTGTTTGATGGATTTTTTGTTATTGCAATCTTTGGTATTTGAATTGCCTATTTTGGTTTCTTAAATTCGTTATTTTCTCTGGGTTTGGTCCTCCAACTGTTTGTAAAAATGTCTTTTGTTTGTGTTGCAGTTGTTTCTCTTATTTTAGTTCCATCTAACGATGTTGTTGTGTTCAAACTTTTATCTTCTGTTCATCGTAATTGCTTCTGCTCTCTCTCCTGTCAGGTGAGTGGGAAGCTCATATAGTTGAAGGTGTTACAGCGTTATCACGGTGTTGTCTACCTACTTCATTGTTCTTCAGTTGATCAATAGGGACCAGGGAATGCGGAAAGATGTACTTAAAGTTCAACAGATCTGTCGCCGAGGTTGATGAGGTCATAGCCCAAATTGGGGTGCCCTCATATCTACTCCATGCGACCGTACAATTAACTTATAGTCTATTCAGATTCTGTTCTCAAATGCCCAGCGTGCCTAGATACACAAGAGCTTATCTAATATCAGAATATGTTGTCTGTGAAGATGGTTGAGATTTTGACTTCTTGAGAGTGGTTCCTGTCTTGTTTAACACCTACAGGGGATATTTAGGAATAGCAGGTTTGATACTAGATCTTGTTACTGTGTAAAGATTGCAGCTTGGAATGGAAAACAAAGGGAATGTGTTGCTGCATAGGTATGAACTAGGGAAATTACTGGGCCAAGGAACTTTTGCCAAGGTTCATCATGCTAGGAATCTTCAAACTGGGACGAGTGTGGCGATCAAGATAATAGATAAAGAGAAAGTGATTAAGGTAGGTATGATTGAGCAAATTAAGCGAGAAATTTCTGTGATGAGACTGATCAGACATCCAAATGTGGTCGAACTTTATGAGGTGATGGCTACCAAAACCAAGATTTATTTTGTTATGGAATATGTTAGAGGGGGTGAGCTCTTCAACAAGGTAGCTAAGGGAAAGCTCAAGGAAGATGATGCGAGGAAATATTTTCAACAGCTTATGAGTGCCGTTGATTACTGCCATAGTAGAGGAGTCTTCCATCGTGATCTGAAACCGGAAAACCTACTCCTAGATGAGAACGGAAATCTAAAGGTTTCAGATTTCGGATTAAGTGCCCTTGTGGAGTCTAAACGACAAGATGGATTACTTCATACAACCTGTGGAACACCAGCTTATGTTGCTCCAGAAGTGATTAACAGAAAAGGGTATGATGGAGCCAAAGCTGACATTTGGTCTTGTGGGGTGATCTTATTTGTTCTGCTGGCTGGTTATCTTCCTTTCTATGATTCAAATTTAATGGGGATGTACAGAAAGATTGGGAAGGGAGAATTTAAGTTCCCAAATTGGTTTGCACCAGAAGTACGGAAGCTTCTGTCGAAAATCCTGGATCCAAACCCGAGCACCAGGATATCTATGCTCAAAATCATGGAAAATTCTTGGTTCCGAAAGGGTTTAGAATGCAAACCAAAAATTACTGAAACTCAAGTCATAGAACTGACTCCCTTGGAGTGTGATTCTGTATTTAATTTGAATGATAATATCTGCAATGTTCCAGATTCGAAACAAGAGTGTACTAGACTTTGTAACCTGAATGCTTTTGATATCATCTCCTATTCTGCAGGCTTCGATTTGTCTGGTTTATTTGAGGAGAAAGAACGAAAGAAAGAAGTGCGATTTACATCGAACAAGCCTGCCTCTACAATCCGATCCAAGCTCGAAGATGTTGCCAAGCGATTGAGGTTGAAAATAAAGAAGCAGGATGGAGGTTTGCTGAAATTGGAAGGATCGAAGGAAGGACGGAAAGGGCTACTTGGCATTGATGCTGAAATCTTTGAGATAACTCCTTGTTTCCATCTGGTAGAAATGAAGAAGTCAAATGGAGATACAATGGAGTATCAGAAGGTATTAAAGCAAGAGATTAGACCTGCACTCAAAGACATTGTTTGGACTTGGCAAGGGGAACAACAGCCTGAGCAAAGGCAGCTCCTGCAACAAGAAGAGCAAAAGGAGCTACAATCACAGTAAAGCAAATGCTGCAAGTTGTGCAACATCAAGATTTGAAAGAAGTTGGTCTGTATGTGGTTAAAAGTTTGTTATTAAGATATGCTCATATATGTTTTTGTGTTACATGCAATGTGCAATTAGTTTTTCAATTTACAGTCTTGAAAATCTTCTACTTGCACAATAATCATGCTACCATCTAGGAATGACAATGGGTTGAATCAAGCCTCACCAAACAAGAACTCAAAATGATTATTTTTCATAATTTTGAAGTTCATATTATATATGAATTCTTTTTTATGAACCAAGCAACCGATCCCAACTGTATCGTCGTAGGTTGTACCTAAAATAATGTCATTTTTACGAACTGACTTGGACTGATTCAACCATCTATATCTAAACTTGCACTTGGCTTTTGGTTGACCTTGAAGTTCCCTTCTTTAGGACAAAATGCTCCCTAATAAAAACAGGCTGTACAAAAGCAAAATTAAACGACCTTGCGACTCTGGGATTAAAAATGCATATTCAAAGGCCAAACAAGCAAGACTTTCGTGGAAATACAAGGAGGAGGGCTATTTGGTTCCCCATTTTCTGTACCCTTTCCTGAGTACTTACAAGTTCTTCTCATTCACAAGAAAGAATTTAGGTTACAATTCCTGTCGATGTTCAACATAAGATTTACAGGGCTGCCTCAATATGAGTCCAATCTGTTCTGTCAAGTTCCAAATCATACTCACTGCCTGCAAGTTCAGATTTCCAGAAACCTCATTAAAGAACTTTTAAAGTGTGGAGGAACTACCAGCCAGAATGATTGAACCAGTAAGGGGATTCCGTTATCTTATGATTACCAACTCTTTCTGGGGATACTGGATTTTCTAGTTTCTTAGGAAGGTTTTTCAACTAAGAGACCTGCTTTTATGTATGCCAAAGAAGAAATTACTGACTCGTACTCCAGAACAACAACTCCCTCAAAATGGGGGTGACCCTCTCTTCCAAGGCACAAAAAGAAACCTTGTGCAAAGTGAAATTGTGGTGTGACCTTGCCTGTCAAGTGATGCACAAGTGAATGCATGCCACGTATATTCCTAATTTAAGTAAACATCAATCTCCCTTATAAAGAAGAGAATGAAGATACAATGGCGTCCAGTATTTGTAAATTTCTCCTCTAAAACGGGGCAATTTTTGCCTCTTCAGAACAGATGTAATTAGGTCCCCCTCATAACTGTCACCCCTCGCCCTTTTCTCAATCAAATGACCAAAGCGACTGTACATCTCTGTTGGGAAATAAACCCCCAATATTAGGCCTTGTGGTAGATGACTTTCCAACACCTTCTCCTGAAGAATCTGGCATTGAGCATTCCTTTCTGCTAAAGGGAACAGAAATAAATTTAGATTCGCATCACCACCACATCTTAAGCAATTGATAATCTCAGAATTGGTAGTGAATATAAAGACATGTAGAACAAGAAAAAAGAAAAGTTAACAAATGAGAGAGAGAGAGAGGGGAGAACAATAAGTATATAATGATGTTCTAAGAAAGCATATACAGGAACCAACTCTAACAAAATGGGTCGGAAGTGTTCTTGCTGTAAAGATCAAAATTGGGAAAATGAGTAATAATCAAGTTAACATTCAGTAGATATAAAATCAACCAAGAAGCTGAAAAAATTCAGAATGTTGTCCACATGCCTTTAACACTGCAAGTTCATAAGCATATATGGGCTAATGAAGAAGGAAGAACCACTGAATGATTTAGAATTCAAGAAAATTAAACAAAATGCAGACTATCCGGTGAAACAATGCCACTATACCACAATAGTCAGTATAATATGTTAAATGGATGTCAATTTAGATCATATTTCCAAAAAAATAATTTAGACATCACCTTCAAAGAGAAAATTAGAAAAATGCAGTCATGCAGCGAAAAAATACTAGCAGACTAAAATAGTCAGTATAGTATGTTAAATATGATGTCAGTTTGGATCATATCTTCAAAATCGACCCAGATCAACTTATCACATTACTTTAGCACAACATGAGTCTCACTATGGCAACCAAGTGCCTCAAAAATGAAAATAATAGGACCAAAATTACGTTTATTTGTCTTGCACATATGCCAAGATAAATATTTCAATTAGATGAATGTGAGGTCTAATGGTTATGTACTCACTTGGAGCAAGAACTAGTTTGAGACAGCTCAAAAGAATGGTTGATAGCATGTCCACTGGGACTACCATAAATCTTTTCATTCTGAGCTCCATCCTCCTGGGACTTGAGATAGATATGGTTAATATTGCCAGATAATGGTGGAAAAAAGGCATTCTGCATCCAAGGTTCAGGATCCCTTGAAATCGAGTGGTTGAATGTCCCACCATTCTGCACATTACCCAAAAAGTTCTTCTGGGGAGAATGTGTACCAGAGAGGATTTGATCATCTTTGCTAAACAGTGGCAGCATGGTTCTTTGAGCAGAAGGCTGCAAAACATCTTCCTTGATTAATCTGTTCCGATCTGGGTGCATAAGCCAGCTTCCAGGGCCCCCTACCATGAGTAGACCATCCTGACCTAGAGGAGAACTGTTCCACATTTGCCATGTTCCTGTCTCATTCACTTGCAGATCTTTCCCAGCCGATGTGTGGAAATCCTGAGCCTTAGAAGTCGGAGAGAACCAGTAAGAACCATTATGCTTTTCATCAGCAACACGAAGCCGTGACAAAGGTGACTCGATTGGAGATGGCTTGGTCACTTCAGAAGATGCAGATAAATTCCTCAAAGTTTGAGGCCTTTCCAACCCAACATCTGGTGCAAAACCAGTCCCCAGATCTAACTGAAAATTATCTAGTGACTCTGAAACAGGGCCAAGCAATGTTATAGGATCAGGAACATAGCATGGATCTTCAAAAAGCTCTGGCTCTTCAGGTATAGATTCTTGTGGCCCTTCGACAGCACGAGGAAAAATGGGCTCAATGGGAGGTGAGAAACCTAAGCTAGAACTGCTGGATACATTTGGGTATGTAGGGATAGTAAAAGGCGATGGAAGCCCAAAATTGATTGGATTATCAAATGACTGTATTGCTGATGAATTTGCAGTTAGCTGTGGACTTTGATCTTCTGGTTGGGGCTTTGAATTTGGTCTACTAATAACATTTGCATTTACTGAAGTAGCAGATGATGAACGTGTAAATAATTGCTGCCACGACTTTTTAGGTGCCATCCTTTGTTGTGGCTCTGGGAGCACCTGTCATCAATAGTTTAACATTATGATCTATTTTTCATCTTTGGTTTCATGTTACACCAGCATCCTAAAAAGAACACCAATCTTAAACATAGAGAAAATAGAAGCACAGTGACACCAATTTAGTAGGAAAGAATAAAAGAAACAAAATTCAATGAAGAGATCAGCCATGAATTTAAATTCCCATGTCAAATTTATGCAAGCAAAAGATTCAATCATAAATCATCAAAACAACTATAATATTATCTAATTGCTCAGAAAGTAATTCGTGATAGCAAACAACTATAAGGAGGCATGAAATAAAGATGATAGGAAAGAATAGTTTCTGCACGCTTTAATATGGCCAACAGAAAACCTATCAAAAAGTTAAAATACCAATCATGTAGAAAACTTACTGTGCGGTTAACATTCTTGTCATCTCCATTCATGTTTGATTTCCCAGATAATCGTTCGGAACCTCCTATATCCCTCTTATGGACAGAAGTATGAACATGGTCTACAGAACTAAAAAACTTATTTTCGTTAGTAGCAACGGCAGAAGTATTAGCAGCCTTTCCAAAGAAACCACTTCCACCAAAAGCTCTAGACGGAGACAGAAATGTACCCTTCATTCGATCCAAATACCTAGTTCCAGCAGCTCCCCTGCTGAAATTGCTGGTAGAGGTATTCTTTATCCCATGAAATGTTTCAAAGTTCTGGCCCCTCACACTATCCGTTGCAGATTTCTGATGTTCCCGGCGGTCACTGTCATTTTTTTTCTCAAAGTCTCCCTTCCGCTCGCTTTCCTTTCCAACTTTTTTCTCCATCTCTTCAGCATCAGAATGGCTCTTACTAGAGCCTTTATCTTTCTCTTTCTTTCTTTCCTGACGCTTCTTTTCAGCGTCCCTCTTACCATCTTTCTCCTTAGCAGGATGTAACGACTTGCTTCTATCTTTTTCAGCTTCCAATTTTTCATCCCTCAGTCTCCTACGTTCCTCCACCAATCTTGCAACCTCCTCCCTTTGCTTTCTTTCCTCCTCCTCAAGAAGCTCTCTTTCTAATCTAGCCTGTCTCCTCTCTTCAGCTTTTCTCCGTGCCTTCTCTCCTCTACTCTCGGGATAACTTGCCCCATTTTCACCCCTCTTAGACAGTATTCCCTGATGCTCTCCATCAGAAGAGGCATCCTCCATCGATGAACTAACCCTAAAAATCTTTCTCCAAAGCCACCTAATACTCAAGAAAAAGGATGTTAATAGCTTGCATGCAAAAATAACAACACTTGAATAAGATTTCTCCGCCAAACAATTCTCGTCCCCTCCAAAAACCCCATTTCCACTCTTTCGCCAATATGTTGACTTCCCTACAACAGACCCACCAACCCAATTACCATTTTCTGACCAATCCTGATTACACATCCATCCATTATCAGACCACACCTTTCCATTCAATATCTTCCCACTCTTTCCAACAAGATCCTTTATAATCCCAGAATTTGAAATACCCAACCCAGGGGGCACAGGCAGGTCTAAAACTGGCCTCTTAGAAATATGCCCACAGTAAGAACACATAAATCTACCACCACCCGGATTCTGATCCCTATAAGGAGTCAAGCAGTTCCTACATTTCCTAGTGGCAGTCTTCCGAAGCTTCTGTAGTTCAATAGCTTCAAATCTCTTTTTTTCTCTCAACCGTGCATTTCTACGAACCCGCCAAGCCGAGAGCTGAGGCATTAAAATCTCATACCAAAACAGAGTGATTAAAAGCACGAAAACACAAGCAAGCCTCGGTGATGTAATCTCAAACCGAAAAGCAGGTGGCAAAAGCTGAGATAGAGCCCATAATCCTATTAGCGGAATAACTAACCAAGGCAGCATTGTAGCAACCCGGCGAGACCACTTTTGGATCACACACAGTATGCACATTATCCTCTTAACCCACACCTATCTTCCCCGTATTGAAATCCCAACAAATTACAAACCCTAGAAAACCCAATACAACAATCTTATCCTCCCCAACCCAGAAAGAATCGTTACAATTGAAAACCCTAACCCTAACTTCTCCTCAGAAATCGAACACCCGCGAAGCTTCTCAAGAACCCTAAAACATTCACAAAATTAGAAAAAAAAAAAAAAAGAATCCGTCAAAGAAGAAGAAGAAAAAAGGAAACACAAAGCCACAATCCAGCATTCATAAGCCATAAAAAACTAAGCTTGACAAATAGATTCCATTTAGGGTTACCAGACAACAAAAACGATGACGTGCCAGTTATGGCGAGGAAGAGGAAGAGAAATAGCTTTAAAGACTTGCACCAGACTGGGTCTCCTGGCGATTAATCGTTTGCGCGTAATTGGAAATGAGAGTCAAAATATCGGGAAGCGCCGAGTCCGAGTTCGGGGCCCGCTTTTTTAAAAATCGGGTCGGAGCGGATCGTCGTGAAAGAACTTTGAGAACACGGAATAAGAAGAGGAAGAGAGCAAAAAGGAGATTTTTATATATCTATTAATAGTACAGATATTATTATATTAAATTAAATTACCTTTACGTGTATAAAAAATGAAATCACATAATATTGTGTATAAAAAAATTAAAAAATATAAGTAGTAATATATCAAAAATATTAAATTACAATTATATTTACACTTTTTTTTTGAGGAAACCCCATAGGCGGGTCAAGTGAGCACACCTCTCCGAAGATCTAACTGGCGCACCACCCCATAGGCGGATCAAGGGGGCGTACTTCATCATTGAGGGCCCAACTAGTTCTCCACCCTACAGGTAAAACTCCGACTGTCCCGGACTCTTATAAGAGGAGTTAGCATGGAATCGAATTTGGGACCTAACCGAAGCCAAGTCTCGCTCTCAACCATCGAGCCACACCCCTTGAGGGCTATATTTACACTATTGATTAATTGAAAGTGATAGACCTAGAAATTTAAAATAGATTTCAAAATACACAAATAAATTTATAAATTGTAATTACATTATGATTTTAAATTATCAAATTTAAATTTAAATTTTATCTAATTTTATTTATTAACTTAAATTTTATTCGATACGTTTTTAAATTAAACTAATCTGAATCGACGTATATAAATAAATATATAAGAAGGTGAAAATATCGAGAACCAATGTCATTAACTATATAATCACGACATAAGATAGCATAAAAAATGTGACAAGATACTATTATTTGATTATGTTTAACTAATGACAAACAAGTCACACGTTTAAGGACCAAATCGTTGATACCAACAAAGTCTAAAGTCTAATCATCTTTGTTTAAGAGAAATATGCTTAATGTTTTGGCTCTTCCATTTGTTTGCACGAGGCAAGGCTACTAATTTTTTAAGATTACAAATATTTACTTTATATATTTTTTGTCGTTAAAAATGATCAATTTATTAATTAATCAGTCAATTTTTATTAATTAATAAGTTATTATAAATTAAAATAAATTAATTAATTTTTATTTAACAATCTCTTTTTTCAATTAAAATTCAATGTTTGCACGAGGCAAGGCTATTATTTTTTTTTTTTGGTCTTTAACCAGGGTATCTACCGGCGGATCCAGTAACTAATCCCCTCGCTGATGGGTAAGCACCTCACAGGATGGGACAACTGGCCCAAGAATTTAAAGCTGCTCCATATCCAAAGTTAAGGATCGAACCCTAGACTTTTGGTTAAGGGTGGATGAGTCCTTTGCCACTCAACCACACCCCTTAGGTTAAGGCTATTAATTTTTTAAGATTACAAATATTTAATTTTTATAACTTTTGTTGTTAAAAAATGATCAAATTATTAAATAATTGGTCAATTTTTATTAATTAATAAGTTATTATAAATTAAAATAAATTAATTAATTTTTATTTAACAATCTCTTTTTTTAATGAAAAATCAATGTTTGTACGAGGCAAGGCTATTAATTTTTTAAGATTACAAATATTTACTTTTTATAACTTTTGTTGTTAAAAATGATCAATTTATTAAATAATTGGTCAATTTTTTAATTAATAAGTTATTATAAGTTAAAATAAATGAATTAATTTTTATTTAACAATCTCTTTTTTCAATTGACATTTAATATTTTAATGAGTAAGGACAATCTCTTTCAATCATATTTCAAATTCCTTAATTTATTCAATTTTTAGCAGATTTTATGATGGTCTGATACTGATTGAATATTTTAAACTTTAAACCTCTTATCTTATCAATTTAACTTTTGGTCTAGTTTTAAAAATGTTGCTTAGGATAAACTTTTAAAATGTGGTTCGAAACAATTCGAAAATTTAACCAATTTTTAATATATTCAAATTATTTAAAATGATATTATTTTAATCATATTCTTTTAAAATAGCGTCATTATAAGAGAAAATTCATATCAAAATTTGAACTAGACTTTATACTAACCCTCAAATTCAATTTTATATCAAATCTCATGTTCGAACCTAATCAAAAATTTAATTAACTCAAATCTAATAATATTGCTTTAAACCTGACCTTAAACCTAATTTGTTAAAGTATCTTGAATTTAAGGGATATTTAAATTCAATAGACATATTTTTAATAGATGCCTTACCAATAGCCACCTTAAGAAGCATTATTCCTACATTTTTAAACATCATTTCAAGAATATCAATAAACTTTTACTAGATAATGACCCATAGTTTTGAATTGATTTGGCATACAACAAGATTTAGATTCCAAATTATCATCAACTCTTAGATAAAAGGCCCATTTGTGGGAGTCTTAGGTGATTAATGTGCCAAGAACCCTAAACCATTAGGACCTTAGTTAATCAATGTTTATGCTTTTAGAAGGTGGAGGAGTCATGTTAGATAATTCCATATTTTATAAACTATACCTATGACAAATTAAAAGTAGGGATAATAATTGGGCAGGGATAGTTGGGCCTTAGGCTTAATTTTTTAAAAAGATTGGGCCACTTGGGTTACATAGATCTGGCCCGTCTAATCTAATGTTGACCCTTATAAGTGAAAAAAAAACCGTCTTATTGAAAATAACTTCACTTTGCATCTTTAGTTTAAAAAAATATAAGCCGAACCAGACTAATTGTCATCCCTAATTAGACAGGAATGAGAACTTAATTTGTTTTAATTAAAAATAAATGGATCATATAATTTGACTTTTTCTTTAGTTTTATATTTTAAAGCTATCACTCATCTTTTACGATATTATTTAATTATCATATAATTATTTTTTATATTTTATTATTTTATCATCTAATCTTGCACTTAAAAATATAGTAATAAAAAATTTAAGTTTCGATATAATATTATTTTAGAATTATAAATGAAAAGAAAACTAAGAGAATATGACAGAGAGAATTTTATAATAATTAAATAATAATACGGTGAAGTAAATACTAATCTTCAAAATATAAAATTGAAATTATAAAAATCAAATCACATAAAATTAGTATAATTTATATTTTTTTGTTAGTTGACAATCTCATTCAATAGGAGAAAAGTCCTAAGTTTGACATTTGCTAGTGGCATTTTGTGATGGTAAATTTAAGTTATAATACTCTCACTTATAAAATATAATTTAACCTTTCACAACTTTTGACTGTTTGACGATTATCTCAATAGAGGTGTTAAGAAGGGCTCGGCTCAGCCTATGGTTCGACCGTTACTTCAAAAATAATGTCATTTTATTTAAAATAACGTCGTTTTTTACATTTTTCTTAAAAATATATATATGGTGGGTCGACCATCCCACCACTTATCAATATAAATCTAATCTACCGTACTATACACAAGTTTTAGAATATGAATACGTCACAAATCGGGCATGTTTAGGATCCTACTTGATTCTTTTTTTATATATAAAGAAGGGAAGGAAAAGATTACACGACAAGCCGAGGGAAACAGACTCTCGACATATCCTCTAGGAGAGGTACATGACATCTAATGGGTGAAGCGTCAAAATAAATTATGCCTATAGCAAAATTCTCAGCATAATTTACGAACCAGTCGGTACAACGGTTACTCTCGCTGTAAATATGAGGGCATATCCTACTTGATCCTTGCTAAAGGGCATTGTGTTAAACTTCCTCGCAGGAATGGAACTCACAGAAGTCAAGAGTCGAAACTCCAAGAGTGTGCCAGAGGTTTTGATCACACTTCAACTTCCCATGTTAGATGTTACGGCATGCTTCATTGCTGTGAGGAGGGTAATGTGTATCTTTCAGAGATGGCATGCAGCATGCTTCATTGCTGTGAGGAGGGTAACGTGTCTCTTTCAGAGAGGAAACGACAATGCAGCATACGTTATTCGACAATTAAAATGGCATAATAAGAGGATTAGAAGGGCGAAACCAATTATTATCCGATTTGATTTGAATTAATTAAAATGTTGTTTTTTTTAGAATGGTAAAATTAATTATTATCCAACTCGATATAAAATCAGCGAATAAAAATTGTTTCGATTGAAATTTAAGGGGTTAATAACTTTTTAAATTTCGGGTTAGACTGAATCTTTACAATGTAATGTAATTTGACTTATAACAACCCAATTTAGTTGATAAAATAATGTTATTTTTTGAATAATTAAAAAACATCGTAATTTAAGAAGCTGATAAAAATAACATTAAATTTCAAATCTACATTCACATCACAGGTTCGAATCACGAGAACAATTTCTATGAAAAAGTTACAAAGAGAAAAGTATATACATTGATAACTTTCTCCCGAATTTCATAAAATGGAGAATTTTGTGTACTGCAATACGTTCATTTTAAGAAAAAATATCCGAATGCAAACTATAAGAGAAGTAATATGATATTATTTATATGGCTAATATCCTTTTAAAGGTACAAATTAAGTCACAAAATTCTTTATTGAACTTGTAACTAATAACAAAAAGCTTCTTCTATGGTATAGTTCACCATTCACCATTGGAGACATGCAAACTCTTTGCGATAATAGAGATTCCTATTAGTCCACATGACATCAAAGGGCTGCTCTTATTTTGTATTGTACTTGTGAGTTGGTAGTTTATGACTCCAATCTTCCTTCTCTTCCCCCTCTTTATTATATTACACGTCGTGTAATGATAACATGATATTGACCTTGTTTATCAATCAGCGGATAGCATTAGATTTTAGTTAATTTTATCATGAATATTTTTTAGCTTGAGTTATCCATAATTTCACTATAGTATGATTAGCATAGTTCAAAAATCATGAAATGAGGGTATAATTGACTTTTTACCTATTAATTTTTAGTCGATCATAAAAAAAACTTCTTTTATAGAGCTTTTAGAAATCAGCTTATTGAGGTTAAATAAACTAACCAATAAGTTATTCACTAAATATATCAATAATTTTTTAAAATGATCAAAAAAATAATTTTTAATCAATAAACTAAAAACAACTTATCTGGTGTTTGCCAAACGCCTAACCTTAACAATAATAAAAAAGCCTGAAAGGTTCTTAATCTTTGTCTTTATGCATGATTTTTAGTTTGAGTTATCCATAATATCTTTTTGAAGAAATATTCATAATATCACTATAACATAATTAGCATAAATCAAAATTTATGAAATAAGGGTATAATTCAAAATTTATAAAAAAAAAAGCTCTATCTTATGGAGCTATTAAAAATCAACTTATTGAGGCTAAATAAACTAACCAATAAGTTATTCAC
>JAOSBM010000004.1:29396131-29406538 GCA_027568955.1 Erythroxylum tenue
GTTATAAATTATACTGAAACTTGAATTGAGCATGTCACTTAATTTTAAATTATTAACTTATTAAGTATTTCATACAATACGTGATTTGCATGTTATTGTCAATCATTATATATATAAGTATAGCTAAGTTTCAACAAAATCAAGCATTTGTTACATTTCTTTTACTTAGGGTTGGTAAAAATAAATTAGCTTAGACTCGATCCGACTTGAAGTTAATAAACTTAGTCTCGTTAATCATTTTCGGGCCGAACTCAAACTCAAGCTACTTAAATTAGCCCAGTTCTGAGTCCGAGTTGACCATTGCCAACCATAGTATTAGCTTTCAAGCAACTTGCACGAAAGAACAAAAAAGAGCAAATCATTCATTGGCGTGATGAATCATACCTTTTGTTTCTTATTATAGTATATCCCTTTTCCTGGATAAGATAAGCTGATGACGTGGGTATTGAGTTGAACAGTATCGACCTGTTCATGTGAGCTTTTTGTACACGGAACTGAGCATAGATTCAGTAACTAAATGCTGAAACTCACGAATATTCAGTTATTCCAAACAGTTCCTGAACATGGCACGACCTGATAACCGAATTTGGAATGAAACAGGATCAGTCAAAGGTTGTTTCTCTGACGAGGTTATGTGTTGTCTGAAACAATCTCCATGTGTATATAAAAGCCGCCTGAGGATGGAACTAGTAATTGAATCGAAGTTGGTATTTATCTGATAATTCCTTTCATTTTCTTACACACAAAAACAAAAAGAAAAGAAAAGGAAGACATGGCGGAGTATACTTTAATACAGCTTAGCTGTAAATGTCCAACAATGGAGGCCACTAAAAGATGTGCATCAATTGTTTATTTGGGTTGATGACAATCTGGAATAAGCTCCACAGCTTTTCTGCGGTTTGATTATCTAAAAAAATTATTAATTTTTAAAATTACTGATTTTTTTAATTTTTTTAATTGTTTTAAAATTTTATTCTCTTATATTCGATTAAAAAATAACGATAAAATAAACATAATATAAACAAAATACGTGGACTACTTAAAATTTTATTAATATTTAAAATTAAGAAATTATAATTTTAAAATTAAAAATTTATTTTCTTATATTTACATTAAAAAATAAAGGCAAAATACACGTATCATGAATAAAAACTCATGAATCAATCTATTGATATAATGACTCAACTCACCTCTTAAATTATACTAATCAGAACTGAGTTAAACCAATAATTTAAGATATTTAAACTAAATTATAGTTTATATTGAATTTAACTGATTCAAATTATATTTAAGAGTTGAATTTGATCACTATATTTAGACATGGCATTTCAATCTACAACCGACCTAAAGTTAATGGGCTAAGTCTAGCTTGATCGGTCTTTAGATAAAGCTCGGGCTTGAGGGGCTTCAATCAAATTATAATAGCCCAATTGTTAACCTAAACGATCTAATTGGAGCCTCACAAGCTCAACTTTAATTCAAAACTCGGTTATATTAGATCTACTTTGTTGACTCGATGTTTTGGGAATTACACAAAATAACGTTGTTTTAGGCGATTTAATTGGACCGACCGAGTCTATTATTATTCTTAACTATATTAACAATATTAGATTGTTCCGTATATGTATGTTGTTCATATTATAGAAGTTTCACACTTATTTCCTTAACAAAAGTCTAATTGAAAGATCTTTTTAGGAAATTAAAAATTACAAAAGGGTTACTTTATTTTTGAAAAATGAATTAAATCATCCCCTTATCTTTTACTTAATTGTTTAATTGATCATGCGGGTTGATCGATGACAATCTAGAACAAGTCCATACCAACCCTCACCAAAACACTGCAGCTTCTGTAATTGTGCTTGCAAGTTCCATGAATTCAACAAAATGCGTGTAATTTCACCTGCCGGCCGCCGTTGAAACACGCACATCCTCGTTTGTTGGAACAGTGGATATTGCCGCTGTTATGTTATTCAAGCCCCAACAAAAACGTTAAATCATGTTAAGAGTTCAACTTCCAACTAAATAAACTGTCAATCCCAATGAAATTACAGTCCCCTGAAGCGAAAAAACCAAACCAAAGACGGTAAAAAACAAAAAAAGAATAAAATAACACAGAGTTCTTCTTTTTTCGAAGAATCTGATCGATAACAACATTTGACCAGAGACCAACTTGTCGTGTCCCAATCATTCTCTTCAAGAACTCCGTTCTTTCTAATCCGAGAATCCTCTGTTTTTCTTTCTACATTGTGATTGGCTCTGTTTTTCTTTTTTGGGTTTCGTTTATCTTTCATGGCAGTGTCTCCAGAGATTTTCCCGCCAAGGAAACGGCGGCCGTCGGCAGCAGCATTCATCGCTCCGAAGTTCTCCGACCGGAATCTCGTAAAGTCCCTTCTTGCTCTCTCCCAGGAAATATCCTGTCTCAACCCAATCCATTTCCTTCTAAAACAGAGCTCACTGTCGATCATACGCAAAACCAAGCTGCTTTCGATCTTGTTCGAGGACCTCCTTCGAAACCCAGTACCCTACTTGTCGTCTGCTCTTCTCTGCTTCGAGGAAATGTACATAGTTCTTCAGAGAATCAAAACCCTGATCGAGGACTGCTCTAATGGAAGCAAGATGTGGGTTTTGATCCAGAACGAATCGGTGGCCAACAGCTTCCACGAGATGACCGTCGAATTGTCAACCCTCCTGGACATTTTTCCAATCAAGGAGGTTAATTTGAACGATGACGTCGTAGAACTCGTCGTTCTGATCAAGAAGCACTGCACGGAAGCCATAGCCACCGTCGATCCCCGAGACGATTATCTAAGGCGTGAAGTGTTAATGATGCTGGATCGAATCAAGAGAGGAATCGCACCAGAGAACTCAACCCTACAGGGGATATTCACCGAACTGGGACTTCGAAATTCATCAAACTGTAAAGACGAGATCGAGAGTCTCGAAGAAGAAGTACACAGCCAAATCGACGAGAAGTCAAAATCCGAACTTGTTGCCTTAATCGGACTCGTTCTCTACGCGAAATGTGTCCTTTACGTAGCGTCATCTCCGGGAGGAAAAGACTACCGGCGGAGGAAAACTTCACCGGAGGTGAATACTCCGGTGGATTTCCGATGTCCGATAACTTTGGACCTAATGCGGGACCCGGTTGTCGTGGCAACAGGACAGACATACGATCGAGGATCGATAAGTCACTGGATTGAATCAGGACACAACACGTGTCCCAAGACAGGTCAGACACTGGCCCACATTAACCTCATCCCGAACCTAGCTCTGAAGAATTTAATAGCCATGTGGTGCCGGGAGCACAAGATAAGTTCCGAGATAACGGAGGACGTTAACCAGAAAACGAACAATAAGACGGCGTTTGAAGCGACGAAGATGACGATAACGTTTTTGGTCAATGAACTCTCCGTTTCTCAGTCAACAGAAGCCGTTGACGCCGTCATTTACGAGCTTCGCTCTCTAGCCAAAACTAACCCCCACAGTCGAACGTGCATCGCCGAAGCCGGGGCCATACCAAAGCTAGTCCGTCACTTAGGTTCGGAGACCCCGAGCCTGCAAGTAAACGCCGTTACGACGATTCTAAACCTCTCTATCTTAGAAGCTAACAAAACGAGGATCATGGAAACTGACGGCGTTTTAAACGGTGTCATTGAGGTGTTACGTTCGGGTGCCACGTGGGAGGCAAAAGGCAACGCAGCCGCAACAATATTCAGCTTATGTGGATCACACGTTTACAGAAAGCGTTTGGGGAGGCAGACACGTGTCATAAGAGGATTGCTCGACTTGGCCACGTCACACGGGTCAGTGAGCGCGAAACGGGACGCATTAGTGGCGATACTCATCTTGTGCGGGGATAGAGAAACGGTGGGTCGTTTGGTGGAAGGAGGGGTGGTGGAGACGGTTAACGACGTGATGAACACACTCCCGGACGAGGCGGTTGCGGTGCTCGAGGCTGTGGTGAAGAGAGGAGGGATCGCGGCGGTCGCCGCCGCGCACAATTCGGTGAAGAAGTTGGGGGTGCTGTTGAGAGAGGGGTCGAACCTAGCGAGGGAAAGCGCGGCGGCGACATTATTGACAATTTGCCGAAAGGGTGGGTGGCAGATGGTGGCCGAGCTGGCGGCGATGGCCGGGATAGAGAGGATGATATGGGAGCTAATGGGTTCAGGGACGGCGAGAGCGAGAAGAAAGGCGGCGACTTTGCTGAAAATGTTACGGCGGTGGGCGGCTGGTTTGGACGGCGATTACATTGATGGATATACGAGTACGAGTAATTCTGTCGCAACTGTAAGTAATTCGTCGAGGCCGGTCTTGTCAAGCTGAGACCCCTTTTGGTTTTTCATCAAACTGTAAAGAAACTCACTCATAAACTTTGATCATTGCTTCATTAATTCCATTTTTAGGCTCTGAAGACCTCTCTTCTTTCCACTGCAATTTTGTATTCTTCTTCACTATTGGTCATTCTTTTTCTATTATTGAGCCACTCTGTGAAAGCCTAAGCTAGAGAGAATCTAGCTTTTGGGTGTGTTGAGAGATCTAGGGATGACAAAACAGCTTATGTGGTTCGGTTCAAAATTGACAGGTTTAATCTGCGTTGATTAGAGTTTGAATAAGTTTAAAATGTTATGAAAATTTTCGAGCTTTAATCTAAATTTGAGCTTAGATTCTACAGTCTGGGGGAATTATTTAGTCCCTGAGCTAAAGCTGATGAGCCATAACACTACACTACTCTGTTTTTGTCCTGTCTGCACTCTGTCTTCTTCTTGGAGTCTTTGTAGGTTCCTCTGTTTTTGTCTTTTGGAATAAAGATAGGAACTTTTAGGAAATCAAGAAACTTGAAGAAAAGGCATTTGTCGTATATATATATGTAATTAATGTTCTTGACCTTTTTTTTTTTTAGGGAAATGTTCTTGACATTTTAAAACTTTATTATATTCATATATTAACAATTAGTAATTAAAAAATATATATCTCATATAAATAAGTACATCAATCTTTTATTCTTAACCTTGAAACTTACTGTTTTCAATTGCTCTGTTTAGGTAATCAAAAACTACAACTTTGAAATGTTATATGGATATGGGGTTAGGTGCATGTAGGCTTGGTAATCCTGACCCAATTTAATCGATCTTATTCGAGTTAAGTTTAGATTTAAAAGGTTGGTTAGAATGATCTGATCAGAGTGAATACCGGATCTCGGATTGAAGTTAAGTCATCTAGTTCGATCCGAGCTATTACCGGCCTAAAGTTCCTAGGGGAAAAACAAGCAGAGAGCACCTTGATATGGGGACCCAACTAGATTTGCATTTCCTTAAAGAACATAAACTTGTTTGTCTTTTTGTTTCTTCTGGTTCTCTGTTGCACTAGCAGTTGGTCCAATTCCTTTTGGCCCACCTAGCATTTAGTGCTTTGTAATAAAGTCGGTAGACTTGTAGTCTTTATCCACCACAACTTGCAGCAACAAAGATGTTTTCATGAAACAGGGTAAAACGTGTTCAAGTTGCAGAAGACCTTATGCCAGCGGAGGAAGGTTGAGAGATTACTGAAAACTCTGTTTTTTTTCTTTGAAGATTAATATTGAGAACTAATTGCAGAATCTAACCCGTATTAACTCACTTTTCAATGGAAAAGAGAAACAGAGAGCAATGAATTGGTTAGGTGATTACGTGTCATAACCATGACTTTTCTCATTTCTGAATCATAACTTTTTCTCATTTTTTGTAGGCCCCCCATTTCCCTCGAATTCCTATCTCCGCTTTATTTAAATCTTTGAACACTCGATGATGTTTCAGCACCAAAACTCGAGAACAAACAGAGTTTTTGTCTCTATATCATTCCAAAAACAGGGTATACAGGTTGGGAGAGACAAAGAGGGGGAAGATAGAGGAGAAAGGTAAGAGCTTTAATGGGTAACTACAAGTTTAAGTTATCAGATATTATGCCTAATGCTTGGTTTTACAAGATCAAGAACATGGGTAATGGTAGAACCAGAAAACAGAGCAGTGCCAACAAGAAACAGCACAGTGCACAACCGTTGAAGCCAAAGCAACCCCACCAATCATGTCCCAGAAAATCTTATTACTACACCAGAGAGCTTATCCCCACTGAACTCAGATATGACGACCCAAAAGCCCCTGACCCACCAAGAAATTCTTCCAAAAGAAGAATCAAGCAACGATCTTTAAGGTCCGCAGACCTTGTCTCCTCCTCTGTTTCTAAAGGTTATAGCTGTCGATCCAGTCTCTGTACTAAACCGGAGTATCCCTCTCACAACTTTGCTGATAACTATACGAGCCCTGAACTGTTGCATTCGTTTCCACCAGAATTCAGGAGTGACCATGTTCTTGCAACTAAGGACCCATCATTTCCTGGGTGCAATTTCGATTCCAATGTGGAGGACGTTGTTATTGATGTCGATAAGAAGTCCCTGGAAAACAGAAAATTCAGTGAGCAGAGTGCTCTGTTTGATAAAAAATCTGATCTTGATCTCCCACCAATCATTACCAAGCCCGTTAAAATCGACGAAAAGGTTGAGAATACCAAAAGGAAGCACACCAAGCAAACGAACAACTGCAGAAGAAACTCATTTTCTGTAGAAGAAGAGAAAGTAAGTGTAAAGGAAACAAAAAAGAGACACTCAGGAGTTAAGATCAGAGTCAATTCTCCAAAGTTTGGTAGCAGAAAAATTCAGGGACGAAAGAGCATGTCAATATCATCAAGAAGCTTGTCAGATAGTTTGGCGATTGTGAAGTCATCTAAAGATCCTCAGAGGGATTTTAGGGAATCAATGGTGGAGATGATTCTGGAGAACAACATCAAGGCATCAAAAGACTTGGAAGACCTTCTTGCCTGTTACCTTTCCTTGAATTCTGATGAATATCATGACCTCATCATCAAAGTTTTTAAGCAAATTTGGTTTGATCTTACTAACATCCATTCCAACTGATGTATATATGTACAAACTGTGCCTATCAAGCACTTGCTGCTTGATCATTTAGAGTCCAATTTAAGGAAAATTCTGATTAGTAAACAAAATCTTTCATAAACTCCATATCCTTTTGATTCTGCAATGAGGTTTGGAGACTGTTTATGTTTATAATCACAGAGCTGCAGAAACTCTGAGTTCAATGCCAAATGTTTCTTCTTTTGCCATATTCAATCCAAACATGAGAATGAAGATGAAACCCAGAAGCCATTTTTCAATCCAATCCTCTGAACTGATTGCTGTTTACCCTTTTAAAATTAATTATCAGAACTCTGAAAAGTCAGATATGACTTTTCAGAGTCAATTTCTACTGCTTTAACATGTCCTTTTTCCTCTTTAGAAGATGCATTAATGGCTGTCACCGAACTATACACACTTTGGACTCCATAACATGTTAAAGATTTCAGCTTTTCCTCCGAAAGAACACGCCCTTTAGGCCTTTAAGGACAAAGATTCAGTTTTTTTATATTTCTTACACACAACACTATCTCTGGGCATTATATTCAGCTTTTTGTTCTTTTTTCAGTTTAAACCAACTTGGAGTGAGAGCCACAGAGATAAGGATTTGCTAAAGAGAAACCAATAATTCAAAATCTGTAAAAAGTAGAACCAAAGTTTCAAATTTTCCTACACTTAGTTTGAAATATGATCTGATCTCTCAGGAAAAGCTAAAGTTGCATAGGAAAATTCAAAAGCTGAGCTCAAATCCCTGGAAGGAAACACCACTACAATCTAATCTTTAAAAATTTTAAAGAATGTTTTAAAAATCAAAGTTAAACCCATAAAATAAAAATTTTAAGGATTGAAAAGTTCAACTGACATGATTAAAAAAGACTATTCTTACCTAATCAAAAATATAAAGTTTAATTAAAAAACTGTTAAATAAAAATTATTTATTTATTTTAATTAATAAAATTAGATTATTTATAAAACTGATCGATTAATTAATAAACTAGTCAGTTTTTAATAATAAAAGTTATTAAAGCAAATCAAACCAAACAATTAAAAATCAAACTGATAAATTAGTCGGTTCAAAGTTTTACGATTAAACTAGTCGAATCGGTTTAGTTTTTTAATCATTGTTTTAACCACAACTATTAATTAAATTGAACATTTTAAACATTTTTCAAAAAGTTTAAATAACTCTCTATAATTATATATTACATCATATTACTATTTAACATTTTCAAAAGTACCTTTAAATCTTACTAGGGTTTGGTTTTTGGTAAAAGACAGACTTTCTCTTTAAGAAACTTTTGAAAAACTTCCTAATATTTAAAATCCTTAAAAAATAGTTTTTAATTCTTAAAAAACTCTTTTAAACTTTGGTTAAAAAATAATAATAGAATATACAAGCCATGAATATTAAATTTATATTAATCAAATACAACCCAACAATTAAGTTGGAATCGAGCTAATTAAATTTGATTCAAATTAATAATTTATTATAATTATTTTAAATTATTTATTTAATCTAAATTTAATTAATTAGAAAAAAGTTCAAGAGTTGATTTAAGTTAATATATTAGTGAAATTTGATTAATTTATACTACATGTCTTTTATCAATTTTTTAAGCGAAGTCTATGATTTTTACTTTTAATAATTTTTTATTTTATTTCTTTTAGTATTATATTTTATTTTTATGTATTTTATCTATTTTCCCTAATATTTTTATTTATTTATTTATTTATTTTTCTATCTTTTATAATTTTATAGTTGTTTACTTATTTATTTATTTATGTTTTATTTGTATTCTTTTTTATTATTTGTATTTGTATTTGTATTTTTCATTCATATATATATATGGGTCATTTGGAAAGAACATCTCTACTAGTTAGGGGTACTAGAGGACTTCTCCAGACTCTACATCCTAGCGAGACTTATACTAGATATTGTTGTTGTTGTATTTTTTAAGCGAAGTCTAAGAAAAATGACTTTTTAAATAATTTTAAATATTAGAGTTTTTTAAAAATTTAACAAAGTTTAAAAGAAGTCAATATCTTTTACATTAAGGAAGATACAAATGGCATAGCATGTGATGGTATATAAGTATGGGCAAAAGAGACAACAACTTTGACTAATCAGCCGTTCTTCTTCCATACAAGGATACCTGAAAGAGACAGACAACTTGGTGTTTTCATTTCTAAGCATTAACTTGTGTATCATTCTGTCTTATTCATTGTTTGATCCACCCAACTTATGGTTGGATTGGTCTGAATTTAAAACCTAAATTGGCACAACATGTTCTGTTTTTCAGTTAAAAAATTGGTGATGTCACAGAATATTAATACTATCCATAGGGAAGATCCCAAGTGGGAGGGACAAACACAGGTTCCTGTTTCTTTACCTAACGTTGTCCATAATTCACAAATTCAATGGAGAATGATTTGTTTACTGCTAATCTGAGGAGTGTGTCGGCGAGATGTAGGAAAAAAATTATTCGGGTTGAAGGTTCGAGTCGGGATTAAGAGTTGATTAAGCTTGAATTGTTTAGCTCGAGGTTTTGAGTTTACGATAAAACGAGATTATTTTAGTCGATTAGTTCTTCAACAATTAAACAAAAACTCATTTTGTAAAAACTTAATCAAACAACTTCATGTTTATCTTACGTAATCCCTTCCTTCATTTTACTATAACCAATTCCCGACAGATTGATTCTATTGTGTCTGGTTGGGCCGGCTGTGATAGGCTCAAACCCAGGCTTAGAGCGGCATGTGGGCCGATCGGTCCACTCATGGACAATGACCTAATCCTATTCACATACAAAGACCTAAACCTAGCAGGTATTAACTATATAAACTCATTACCTCATCATAAAAAAAGGGACGACTTTCGAGAACCCTGCTTCTCCTTGTTTATAGCTATCAAAACCCTCACAAAAAAGACTAACTTGAGCATCGGAGGGGCCTTTCGGGAACCAACCCCCGGCGTGCCTTCACTGTTTTGCAGGTATCTCAGAAACGAATCTACCGGCTTCATGGATCCAAGCAACAACGTTCAGCCTCAACAAAATCTGGCTGAACCAGATGGCGCCCACCGTGAGGCCCGGCGTCCGGGCACCACGTTTAGAACTACTCAGATAAGTCAGGCGGTAGTAGCCAATCCTGATGTAGCCGCCGTCGCGACACTTGCGATGCAACGAATAGGCTTGTAATTACCCGCTGCCCTTCCGTTGATGCTGTCTCCACTTCGTTAACCAAAATCCTAGCACCGACGAGCTATCCCCTCAAAATCCTAATCACCAAACACAATATTCACATCCGAAGGATCAACCACAACAATACAACAACTGAGATCAAGAAGTACAGAGTGTAGCCCTGGAGGACAAGGCTGAAACCAATTCGCATCACCCAGAAACAAATAGAGGAAGCGACCGATTTACTGATCCGTCAAATTTTGCAGTCTCAACCGTCACACCAGC
>JAOSBM010000004.1:29406638-29418171 GCA_027568955.1 Erythroxylum tenue
CACTCATGGACAATGACCTAATCCTATTCACATACAAAGACCTAAACCTAGCAGGTATTAACTATATAAACTCATTATCTCATCATAAAAAAAGGGACGACTTTCGAGAACCCTGCTTCTCCTTGTTTATAACTATCAAAACCCTCACAAAAAAGACTAACTTGAGCGTCGGAGGGGCTTTCCGGGAACCAACCTCCGGCGTGCCTTCACTATTTTGCAGGTATCTCAGAAACGAATCTACCGGCTTCATAGATCCAAGCAACAACGTCCAGCCTCAACAAAATCTGGCTGAACCAGAGTCTAATTCGAAATTCTGTGATTTCGATCTTTAATTTAAGAAAATGGTCGGTGAGAATTAGAAAGAAATTAAGACCTTCCGGTAGAGATAATAATGAATCAGGTCTGATTGAATTTTTCTTCCCTTTTCAGATCAAATCTTGATCATGTTTCTTGGTTTGACTCAGTACAAAGCTCAATCTTGGTTAATTAGTTCTTCAACTATTGAACAAAACATCATTTTATTAAAATTTAACGGTTCGATATCGTTTTACTCAACTAATTTAGGTTAAGCAAGCCCTCGTAAATTCAGTAACTTCATATTTGTTTGATATGCTTCGGATTGAATCGGTTCGAATTTAAAAAGATCAAATTTTCTATACCTATAATTTCATATTAACTCTGTTTCAGACGATCTTATCTACACAAATATATAAGACTAAAAAAAATGTGTGAATAAGATCGTATGAAACAAAGTTAATATAGGGTTATAATAGATATAGAGGATCTTGTCTCGAATCTAAATTGCTAACTTTATCTTCTTCCTGACTTAGATTGAGACTGTATTTGCATAATTTACGAATTATTACATGCAACTCTGACGATTTACTTCCGACACGCGGATGGATAGAAGCATAGTTAATGAGCACGAGAGGAAATTGCGAAAGAGACAAAGGTGACCGGCAAGGTCCCGGAGAATCTGGCCTCCTGTTGTTGACGTCGAGCCCAACATCTGACATTAAATGCACAATTATTGCAATCTGAGCATCAAATGTTGCACGTGTCTCACCAGTTCTTACCGTCCTTGTCCTTTTGGAGCTTTAAGTTCAGACCCGACCAGATCCAATTCGTGTTGATTTGACTTTGTCTTGCTTCATCACCGTTTCAAGATTCAGACCGTAACGAAAACGTGAGTATTGGTGTGGTAAAAAATAAGACAGGTGTTTGAAAACTTTCTAACCAGATTCATTCACAAATTGAATTTAATTATATTAATGAGGTTAAATTAAATTAAATTAATATTATTTGAAACAAAACTCAGTAATATTAAAATTGAAGTCAATTATATTATTTAAAATATAATTAAAATAAATTTAATTATTTCATATGACATTTTTACTCTTGACTAAAAAATAATTTTATTAAATAATAAACATTCACTTAAAATATAGTCAAAAACAACAAACAAAAAAATCTAGATATATACAAAAAATTTTGAGAAATGCAAAAGAATGTAGACAAGATGGGAAGATGAAACGAGTAGCTAAATCGAACGATGGATCTAAAAGAGAACGATGATCCTAGACAAAAAAACGAAAAAAGAAAAAACACTCATGAATAAGAAAAAGAGAAAACCTAAATATGGTGGGAGGTGCTAATTCGTGAAAAAGGTATTGTTGTTCCGTTTCTTGGTGGGAGGGGCTGCTTAAGGTGAAGAAATATATGGTAGGATTATATGAGTATTATTGGAAGGATATTTTCAACATTCAAAACAAGAATTGAAGTCCAATTTCGTAATTCAATTCCGATACTTTTTTAGATAAATTCAATTTATAAAGGACGATGTATGCATTGAACCCATCCTTTTTTTTTTGTTTCCAAACACTTGAATTGAATTCAACGTTGCATATCATCCCAAACACCCTGATTAGTGTTTTAATTCTTTGGTAAGGTATATATAAATCTAAAACTTCTTTTTTATCAATTTAATTTCAAACTTTTTAAAAAATTAGTATATTTATCATGTAGGTCTATCAGAAACGGTCTCTCTGTTAAATAAGAGTAAGACTATAAGACTACAACTAGATGTTGATGATGAAGATTAATGTGTGATATATGCTCTGTGGTTCATTTTACTCATTTTTTATTTTTTAGGAGGAATTGATTATTGTACAAATTAATTATACTGATAAAATTAAGATAATATTTTCAAAAATTTTCAAATTAATTAGATCGGATAATAATTTTGAAGATTATATTTTTTATTTCTGTTTTTTAATTCTTTATATTAGTGCACGTGTGGAGACAAAAATCTAGCTGAAGGAGTTAATTGGTAGATTCTCATGTGGGAACTGTCAATTTTCCCTCGTTCCAAACGCTAGAAAGACAAAAGTCTGAATAAAAAGAACAGAACCCATTATTGTTCTTTCCTTCTACCAACATGGCATGCATTCAATAATTAATTTTAATATTTTAAAAATTTAAAAAAAATATATGGTACAAGATATTTTAAGTACATATTTGGATGAACTCGTAATAGTAAAATTTTTATCAGTAGAGTTTTTCTTAGAAGAATTTTTCTAAGAAATTAGTTGATTATTTAGCTGTCAATTAAAAAAAGAATTTTTTGAAAGAGTTTCATAAAATAGATTGTTTGACAGTATAAAATAAAAAGTACTTTTAATTTTAACTTTGTGTTATTTTGTAATAACAAATTTTTATGCATATAAATATTATTTAAAGTATATTTGACAATATGCAAAGTACAATATATTAATTATTATATAATTTTAAATCATATGAAACATAAATGAAATTATATCTAACCAAATCTTTTATATGGATTATAACATAAGTAAAAATAATATAAAAATAAATATTAAAACATATAAAAATGTTAAATAATATTATATAACTCTCAAAATAAACGTGAAAATAAATTTGTGAATATTATAGGAATAATATATAAAATATAAGGACAAAATAGATTAATTAATCAATTTGAAAAATCTATCCAAAAAATTACTTTTTTTATAAGCTCAAAATTTAAACTTCTTAAAAAACATTATTTTATTTGTTAAAAAAGTCATATTTATTAAAGAAATATTTTTTTATTTTATAATTAAATACTCATTTTTTTTAAAAATAACTTTTATAATAAAAATAATAATTATTAACCTTTTAAATTATTGACCTCTCAAAAATCCATCTAAGCGCAAAAGTGTTGATCATCCCATCAAATTAAATCAAAATCTTTCACTTGTTGAATCATTAGATTTCATGTTGGTTCTTCAATTTTTGATTTCTCAACTAACATCTTCTTCAGATCTGACAAAAGAAAAGGGGGAGATAAGATACAGAAGACTGCAGTTCAGGATAAGATTTACAGTTCATTGCATTTATGGTACAGGTCTAAAGCTATCCTTAGCTACCTAACTTGTCCTTGGTCACAGAAAGAGTTAAAAACTTCGCGTCAATGGAAGTCTTGGACCTTAGGAAATCTTAGGTTATTATGATAAAAGTAATTGAAAGGATCGGTACCAACTTGATCCTGCGTAGGGATGGACATGGGCCGGCTCGAGTCGACCTCTCCGACTTGCTCGAGCCCTACCCTCTCTGAAGTGATCCAACTCAGTTGATAAAGATAACATAGTTTTGTTGAACGACTGAAACAAAAGCTAAAGCAGTATGATAACACTTCCTGCAAAATGATCAAAAGCAAACTTCTATGGATTTGATGAATAACATCATCTTCTTTTTCAATTTAGCAAGAAGTATGAGAAGAACAACATTTCTATACTTTCTATTATTCTACAGACATCAAAACTTGGCCAACATCATAAACTCGACCATCCTATACATAAAAAAACTCAGGTGTTGGAAACAACTATTGAACACTTAAGCAGGAAACTATGAGCAGAATGTACAAAACTGCACTAGAAAACCAAAACACAAATTCGAATGAACCCTACGCAGAGAGCTTCCAGCTGGCCGACACAAAACCATACAGGTGGAAATCTCTGCTTCAGACTGATTATATAACATTTACTCTTCTGCAATTTCAAGTTTCTTAACCATACAAGGTGATAACTTTACACTGGGGTCGGATAAGGGAGGGAAATCATCTTCATCTTTCAGTTTGTACGATCGTTCTGCAGTCCTAGATTTTCAAACCAGTAGAAAACCAAGTAAGGCCCCACATGATAGCATTGACAAAAAAATAGTACAATGCTTCATACCTGTGTTGATCCCTGGCCAGAACTGGTTTTGGCTGTTGCACTGTTGGGTGGATTATAGAAGCAGTTTGAGCTGTTGAAGAACCTCTGTTAGGCAGTTTACTAGTTTCTACATAGGAAGATGCAAACGATTGATTCTCAATTAATCCCAATTCTACAGCTCTCTCTGACAGATGTAATGAACCATTTGCGTATGGTTTGATCTCATGCAAGGCAGGGTAACGAACATTTGAAGCTCCAGACTTTCCACTACCTTGATTATGCAATTGTGACTGTGAAAGCTCACGGCTATTTCTTTCCTGTAAATTCGTCTCCTTGGCTGCTGCATTGCGAGCATTGTTACGAGGAGACCTTGGTGCCGAATTCCTTCCTCTCGGAGTTGATGGCCTATCCTTGTAGTGATTCTGCAAAAAATTCAATTATCAGGACAATTTTAAGTTAGCCATTCCAACTGAACAACTGAATAACATAACTGCAAGAGACGAATATAGAGCGTAGAAAAAGGTGGGTCCATTTGTTGTTTCAAGTTTTACAACAAATTTAAATGTCTTTATACACAAAGTCTATGGGTAAGTTTACCATATCGGGAAAGTATGTCCCTGTTCCCCTTGGCTTTGGCATCTCTTCTATGCCAAATGCTGTACCGTGTAGCACTGGAGAATTCATTTGATAGAATAACCGCCTCGGCATTACACCACTGACATTCACCTCAGGGACCAGATTCTGTCTAAACTGCACAGAACATCTTATTACATCCCATGGATTCTTGCTCTGGTACTGTGTAAGCAAAGCAGGTGGCATCAAAGGAAGATGCGCATTATAGCCATACTCGTACAACCACTGACCACCACGCAAATTATTTAGGTGACTCTCACAGTCCCCAGAGAGATCTGCCAAGGAATATACGGCTTTGGAGCTTCCAGAAGTTCCAGATGCCCAAATGTTGGACTGATCAGGCTGAAGATCTCCGAAGGAACAAGGAGCCAGATTGGGGAACAAAGGAATATGGACGGACCCAACAGGTAACCCAACTTCACAACTATTGTTTAAGTGGTTTTGATCCGGATCATTATATATTGCAGGGTTTCTCCCCTCACTAGGACCCGACCCAATCCCAGAAGACACTATCTTTGTTACAATACCAGACCTGTCCGACTGTTTCTGTTCTGAATTTTCATTTTTCTCATCCTCCGTGCCTTTGAATGAAGAAGAGAAATAGAGATGAGGTGCATGAAACACTCTACCCTTAGGGGATATAATCTCTGCAGCAGCCGTAGCAGAAGCCTTAAGAGCGTCATTTGAAATTAGAGGACCTTGAGTCCTTGAAGTTGCAAGGTCTTTTGCATCATCCAAGAAGCGCTTTTCTGAAACAGCAAGTCCTTTTGCAGAATTTTGTGCACCAGCAGCAATTTTACTTGAACTCAGCTCCCTCCCTGACAACTTAACATTAGCGTCAATATTTGAAAGCTTTTCGTCTTCTAATATAGCTTTGCCAGCTTTCCTACTTAAATAATTAGACTCTGATAATCTATGGTCTTCTTGACACGGTTCCCTACCAGAAGATGGCATTATGGGATAAAACCTATATTGTCCATCCAATACAATAGGATCTTGAACATCTGGCCTCTGTCCACGTCCATGCCTATCCAAAGTATTTGAAAAAAAATTCCAGATTTCATCAGTGATGATTTGATCTGGCTGACAAAGGATGCAACCAAGCTTTCGAGCTCCATAAGTGAATGCACTCCTTATTCGGTAGAAATTTCCTGAAAAATGAGATAGATTTTCTCAAGAATTAGACTTAGTTTCTGCTCAGTAACTTGATGCCATAAATGCCAACTTCATGGGTATAAACTGGAAAATTTCTCATAATATATGAAGATAAGAGGCGGATGCTATTGGCCTCCAAAATCTGTTATTGAATGGTCCAACCTTTACTCACGCTTCGGCCAAGGTTGTTATACTCTCTCAGTGGATCAATAATGTTAAGATGCTTCGGATAGAATGTTCGTGAACTTGTTTCAAATCCCTTCACGGGAAGGGAGAACATCTCAACACAGTCTTTGAGAAAGTCATTACTGAGCAAAAGATCATCACTATTGACAGGTTTCTCGACTGCAAATAGACAAAATTTTATAAGAATCTCAATAATGTAGCATGTCAAGATGTCCAGTGAGATCAAAAGGAAGAGTAAACATATTACCCAAAACTTCTGGGAGTGAGGATATCCGCACTGGTCCATTTAAACTTATGCAGTAGTTGTCCCAATCAAACTTGCTAAAATAGTCCAGAAATTTATATAGAACCTATAAAGAATAGCATAGCAAATGAATAGAGCCTACGAAGGCAAAACCACAGTACGTCAATGCAAATTCTTGCAGGACTCACAGCTAGAGGACCATTTAGCGTAGAGTGAAACAGATGGAAAATGTAAAGAACCAATGTCTCCAATGCATAAGTAGATATCAGGCCATGATGAGCACCAAGAATACGACTTTCATAATAGCACCAGGCCTTAATCAGTATAATGCTGCGTTTGAAAAGATGATCTTTACCTATTAAGCGATTAACCTGTACATGATCAGAAATAATCAGTATAAGGAACATATATTTTAAGCACAAAACAATCTTCCATTTGCAGAACAGAGATATGTAGGATGCTCCATTTTGATTACAATTTTAACATTTACAGATCCCCAAACTTACCCACACCCAAATGAAATGAATTCATACATGTATGTGGATATATCTGTATGCATATGCATTTGGAGAGCAGAAGGCAATGAAGAAAGGATTTGTATCAAATGCAGACAAGGATGAGGGGAGGATAAGATGAAAAAGTAACTAGAATTAGAATAAAAGAGCAAGTTAACATCCATTCTCCATCAAATGTAACAACATTTAGGCTCCTTCTAAAGAAAGAAAGGAAAAGGAAACCAATGCCAACGTAAAGGACAATGAGAAAACATTTTAATCAGAGAGAGGCAAAAACTGGAATATATTATCTCAAGCAATTACAACTCTCAACTTTTTATAGCATAGCAAGTCATATATGAATGTTTAAAGAATAAGGCAAGAGGTGCATTGAATTGGTGGAGCTTATGACAGAAATAATTACGAATAACAAGGCACAGATAGTAATCCTGACAACTCATCAATAACTGAAATTCTAAGCATATAGATTTCTGAAGAACGGTCACCTGTTCAAGAAAGCATAAAGTAGAAAGTCCTCCTAACCGATTGAACGAGATATCTACTACAATGTTCTGTACCAGGCATTTTACAAGCTTAACCTGCATCAACAAGCAGAAGTTTAAATGTCTACAAGTCAATTTTGTTAGAAAAAGCATTTCATTTCATTTCAACTGAAAAATAGAGAACCTTAAATGCATTTTGAATATTGTACACAAATGAAGGACATTTATAACAGACCACTAAAACATAGCTTCTGAAGAGTTCCTTTGCAACATGATAGGGTACAATCAAATCAAACACCTCAACAAAATGAAAGAAATGGCATGTCCAAACAGAACAAAGCTGCAAAAGATAGTTGCACGTAATAGCTTTCCATCAATAAAAAACAAGAGCTGAAAAAGAAATGGCTTGCCCCATTAACGACAAAAAGATTTAGAGTCATGTTAGCAAATAGATGCATCTTTAATTGAGCAACATTGGACACACAGATGCACATACAGTTTCACAAATATTTTTGCTCTAGCATGGACAAGATGAAAACCTCTGCCCTGATTAATTGTACATCCTTCACTACGAACTCAGCAGATGTGTTCTGATCTTCATATTCAAGAACAGAACAGACGTCGTTAGCCAGTGCCTCCTCAAGATTGACACCACCAAAGACCGTCAAATCAATATCTCCATCAGGAAGATATGTTTTTAGTGGAACAGACCCAAATGGAAATACCTGTAAATGTTACGAGTTAAAAGAGAACAAGATTGAAAATGTAGATTTCTGCTAGTCATGTTGCCCTTCCAGGTTCCATGATTTGTCGCAGTTCATATTGGGGAAAACAAGCACAAATCTAAATATTAATTCAGAGAAACCAAGTGTAACACAAGAAACAAATTTAGAGAAAAAGTAGAGTAAAAAAGCAGACATATAGGTAGTTATATTACAAGCGCAGAAACACAACCAGGTAGAATAAAAAATCTTGTTGAATTAAGTCCTTTTCCTTCAAAGATACAACTAAGCAATGTCACCCATGAAAATAACACCTAAGCAGAGCATGGGTCCATTACAAGGCTTAATTAAATCATTTTACTCCTGATGGTTATATTAGTTGTTATATTATTTCACTCTATGGGGGCTGAAACATCATTGCTATTACAAGAATAGTAAATGAGGTTTCTTAGACCGTCAATCATGTGGCGACCATTTATTAATTAAAAAGAAAGCTCATTGATCACCAAACACTTGGCAGAGTTGAGCACATCATTTACGTGCTTTGAAAACTTACAACCTATGTCTATGTGGCAACCTCTGCTACTCAAAAGGAAGTTTTATAAACAGAAATTGCGTGGCAAGCATCTGCGGTCAGAAAGAAAGGTCAATAAAGAACCAATCACATAGCTATCATCTCCTCATTAACAGGAGCTTCAATCTTCCTTCAATCAGACGGCAATTAGCAGCCCTTTAAACAAGAGTTCAATGAAACACCAATCCTGAGACAATATCTGCATATCAGCAGTAGGTTCTTCAAATCATCAACAACGTGGCAATTCCCCACGCATTAAAAACAGCTCAAAAGGACATTCTGTTAAGAATCATTTAGAAGGTATTCACATCTCAATTAAAGATCTTATTGACTGCCAGTCATATCCCATTAACAGATCTTATTGACTGTCAGTCACGTAGTGATCATCAGTTCATAAAAAAGAAGTTACATGAACCACCAATCAAAGGACAGGCATCCCCTCACAGAAAGGAGTTTATATCAACCAACAATTATGTAGCAATGATTACTTCGTTAAAAACAGTTGCTATCAGCGAATGAGCCCAGGCAACCATTAACTCCAACAAAAGGAAGTAACTAGATGATCGGTAGTATTTCAATCATATGTTCATTGGAAACAACTTATATTAAGTACGATCAGCCTCCCACCAAATGAAAGTTATGTAGAATCAACATTCACGTGTCAATTGTCCAATCCTCCGAATCCGATTCAATAGTGTGATAATTACGTGGCAATCATCCCTTTGAAAGAATGAAATGTCATTAAATGACATTGAAACTCCAAGCATAGCATGGGATAAACATCACAGAAAAGGACATCAATTTTCATAAATTCAGCTAATAATGATACATCTCTAAAAAAGCTAAGGTCATCTAATGGAAGCCAACAAAAAGATACAGTATAATGGTCAAATGAGAATAGCAGACAACTTTTCTGGTCTACCAAACTCTTAAGACAGAACCATAACTGCAAATACCCATGGCCTTAGACAGATTACGAATCAAACTTCCTAGATGACGTGATAGCACACGTTACAACAACACATAAAATCACATAGTATCCATAAAACTCAGCAGAGTATGCATATGCCAGATAAGCACGTAAACAGAACCAATTTCAGATGACCAGATTCACTACTAAAAGCAAGTAACACTAACGCCGATGCAAAAAAAAAAAAAACAATTAAAAAAGACACAAATTACTTATAACTACAACTGAATCAGTAGAGTCGATTATGTCCCAGTGCCAAAATGAGAGACAGAGAAAAGAATGTGTGAAGAGGAGATTCATGCAATCACCTCGCAACCAATAGAATTATTAATTAGCCTTTTAACGTAATCGATAACCGCTTTTCTTCTCTCCTCTGAGACGAGAGTCGGTTGAACCTTTGCAATGATTTCTTCCGTCACAGCCTCGGCTTTCTGCCAGTACTCCGTTTGATTCGAAGAAAGTAACAATGATGACGACGACGATGACCGCTTCTCCTCCACGAAGGCGACGTTTGGCTCAGGCGACCAAGCTCGGAGATCGCCCATTTAGAGGCTTTTCGCCGACTAAACCCAGGCAAGAAAGAAAGGAAACAGAAAAGGAACTAACAAACAAAACTAAACACCTGAACGACGATGATAACTTCGGTAACGGTCGGAGGCAGAACCTGAATCTCGGAGGACGAAAGCATAAAGCCAAAGCCTCCGATTCAGAGATAAACAGAACCTGAATCGATCGGAGAGTTAGAGAAAGAAATAAATAATGTTTTGGGGGGAGCTACGGTGGGGGGGTTTTGGTAAGTAGGAAGAAAAACTGCAAAACGACAGCGCAATCAGAAGGAAACGACAGGTGGAAACTGTGGGTGTTCAATTTCAAAAGGCACGAAGCAGCCAAAAGTTTTCTTTGATAATTTTAAAATAATTGCAAAAGAAATTTTCTTGTAAAATATAATTAATTTCTAAATTTTAAAATTATACATATTAATTTGGATTTTTAAAATTAAATAATTTTAAAGATTAACATTAAATATAATTAAAATTAATGGAAGTTTTATATTCAGGTAAAAAGCAAATAAGTCTCTCTAATTCAAAAAAAATAAAATCTTTAAACTAAAATTTTAAAAAATTCTTCATAATTTTTAATTTTTAAAAATATATATTTCTCTTATATTTCAATTATAAAATAAAAATACACGACATAAATATTATGTATAAATCAATCAAATGCTTCTCGCACGATTATCAAGTGCAGCTCTTCAACTCAAACTAAATTAAATTAACAAGATTTAAACTAATAATTATTATGGTTATTTTAAATTATTAATTTAAATTTAATTTAATTATTCAAATTAATTTTAATAATTGAATTGAATTATCAGATTGGTAATATTTAATCAGCTCGTGTATTATCTCGAAATTTAAGAAAAATTATTTTAAAAACTTCAAATTAAATAAAGTTTTTTAATTAAAATCTTTTTTTAACTATTGAGGAAGTGATATTTATTTTACTCTTTTATCCTAAAAATAATCATATTATGAACAACAAAAATTAATTTTCTTTTATTATTTTTTTTGTTTTAAATATTAATTTTATGTGTTTTCATGAGCTCCAATGTCCAATCCCAAGTATTAAAAAGAAAAGAAAAAGGACAAGTGTAACATCCCGCCCCCCTAGCACTGTGGACCGACCGCTCGGTCATGGGGGCCGACCGACTGGTAAGGTCGCCGAACGAGCAAGGGGACGACCGATACTGAGCAGGTCGGACGCTGAGTGAAGCCGACCGACCTGCACACTGCTCGGCTAGACCGAGCATTGCCTGAGGCTGAGTCCCTCAATCGATG
>JAOSBM010000004.1:29434977-29458807 GCA_027568955.1 Erythroxylum tenue
CACTAAGCTATATGCTTAGCACGGTGGATTTGCCCCGTGTAGGTTCAGAGCGAAGAGTTTAAAGACTGGGACAAGTCTATTGCACTGGCCAAAGGAGTCTGTTCATAAAGTTTGAAAATGTATTATGTTTCCTTTGTTTGGATTTGTAAATATTCTTTGGATTTCTGTTCTGAGATTTATGATATGTAAAATAAGTGTGTGGTTTGAGTTTCTGAATAAAATATATATTAGTGTGATGTTTGGTTTTGTTTGTTCTGTTTTGAGTGGCATCTATGTATACTTTCTCATGTCAACTCCATTAGCTATGGTTCGTCCATTTGAGCATACTCTAAGTTCTTAGTCTATCAAGAACCTAACCTTAGCTAAGTTAGCTTGTACAAGGTCCAAAACTTTCCCAAAATTCACACCATACTTGGCTTATTTGCTAAGTCACTTTGAAACTCTCGCATATTCCCGTCATGCATGTAATCTAGTTAATCTTTTATTCGATGTCCATCTCAAGCCTTATTTTGGTCTCACTTCTGAATTTTACATTTTGTCAAAGATTTCCGCCAATGTACACTAAGTCATGCCAACAGTTGACATTGCTCTTTTTCTTCCTTGCCTCCTTGCCTCCTCGCAAGTCTTTGCCTTGTTCTCTTATTCCATGCATCGAACACTGGTTAAGGCTTATCAATGCCTACACGATTTCGATATCTAAGACTTAATAGTCTAACAATAGCCATGTATAAACATGGAGGTGAGTTACTAACAATTATGGCTTCATGTCCTTAACTTTTTTTTCAAGTTTTTTTAATTGTGGATTAATCATAGAATTCACATAGTGATTTTTTAATTCCGATTTAAAATTAAGTAATAATATTTAATTTAATTGCATTTCAAGTTTAGCATGTCTTCACTTTTAACTTATCAACCTTAAATCATCAAGGTAACAGCCAACTTTCAACTTTGACTTGAACTTATAAACCAAATCCGGTATTCTTAACTTTTTTAATAGGAAAAAGTTACAAAATTTCTTTGTGATTTAGTTAACTAAAAAATTATTAATTTTTAAAATTCTTTAAAGAATTCGTTAATTTTTAAAATTCTTGAAATTTACTCGTGAATTTTTGACATTACAATCTAAATTAGGTTTAAGAGTCGTTTTGAGAGTTGAGTTTTCGTATTTAATTTTCATGTCACCCACATTTTGTCTTTTTTTGAAATAAAAATTTAAAAAATTTTGATTTTTAAAATATGAAAATTTAAAATATTTTTTAAATATTAAAAATACTTAATTCTTTTAAAACTATTTAAAGTTTAAACTACACAAGATACTCTTTATCTTTTTATCTTTGTTTAATTATACAAAACAAGACAGAATTGAAACATAGGAATGCCATGTATTGTGTTGAATATAGAATAGAAGAGACTAACTGTTCTTGCCGCCCAAACCATGGCAGTGACAGATGTTGCCGCGAGGATTCAGGGCAAGACCAACCACTTGGAAAACAAAAAAGATGGGTAAGATACCTAGAAGTGATAACCCACCAATAATCACACAGGTTTAGAGGTGGGGGACAAGACAAGAAGGAGAATCTTTACTTAACTAAGCATCAAAGTGGCAACCCAATGAGGAATTTTGAGTTGGTCCCCACTAGAGATGGATTCATTCATTACTTAATAATACTCGAGACTTTTGATATGGTTTTGGTAGTGATTGGAAGTGAGGAACCAACCATGCAAGTTGATGAACTAAAAATCATAATCTTTTGCTTTGACAGAAGAAGATCTGCACATGGTGAATCATGGGTTGGTCGAAAGCCGCATCTTTTTAATGCAAATTAAGAGGAAGGTTTTGCTCAAGTTGCAATGCCAATGCACGCATGCAGAACTTGAAAAGTAAGTTTGCTAATACCCCTTTTCTTAATCCAACACAAACTGAAGGAATCGGTACTACTTTACATAGAACATGACAGATTCAGCGTGAACATTTAGCTTGATTACCAAAAAAAGAATGTTAAGTTAATTAGATAGAACATTTTTATAGTTTGAACTTTTTTATAGTCTGGTCCCTAATTTTTAAATTATATTAAAAATTCTTATATCATTCTCCTTTAGGTTAAGATATCGTGTAATTACTTAATGTTGTGTAGTTTAAGAGACGTAATATCAGATTGAGTTTGTCTGATTTTGTAATTTTGAGAGTTTACGACAACTAAGGGTTGTGAATTATGTGACATAAATATGACAAATCTTGTGTAACGTAACGTCTAATTAGGTCACACGATATTATTTATCTAGTTTTTGTTAGGTTTTGATGATTATAATACCAACCTTTAAGTGGGATATAATAATTTTTAAAAATTAGAGATTAAAATAAAAAAAATACAAATCAAGTGAGTATAAAAAATTAACAAGTGTTATTAATGGGGCGACTGGATCACCTTTGCTAGTTTGCTGTTCTAACTTTGTTCTAATTTATCTCATCTACATATTTACGTAAGTTTGTTAGTTTTATTGTTCCAATCCTGTTCTAATTTATCTCATCCACATATTTATGTAAGTTACATAAATGTGTGGATAAGATGAATTAGAACAGAGTTGGGATAACATAAATGTGTGGATAAGATGGATTAGAACAGAGTTGAAACAACAAAACTGGCACAGATGATTTCATTTGTATTAATAGAGTCCGGTGGGGAAGACGGTGGTTATAGTTACATAAATGTATGGATGAGATAAATTAAAATAAGGTTGAAACAGCAAAATTAGCACAAATAATTTCATTTCTATTAATAGAAGGATTGTCAAAAAAGACTATTTAATAAAGATCAAATGCTTAATCCATAAGATCAGCGATTAGCAACTGAGACCGGCCAATGACAATAGGTGACAGATTTGAATTGAGATTAGCTTGGCTGCTTAGATATCCATTCTCTTGTTTCAGCAGTATGGCTAGGGTCAATCCAGCCTTCCTCCTGTGGGGAAGGCGGTAGTTATAGTTGTTTATGTTAAACTTTTGAGGAATTCTAGTACCCACTTGTCCTACGTTGTATCTTGTTCTTTTGCTTTGTCCTATGCTTTGTATCTTATTCGCTTAAATTATATGATATTCCTTACCTAACTTAAAAGTTGGATGAACAATGCTATAGAATGATAAAAGATAGAGTAAAAGTAGCAAATTTTTCCTATAATTTAAAATTATCAAAAAAAACTTTTTAGTTTTTAACTTTTAAGAAAATTTCCTTTTTTAAGTCTTTGATTAAAAAATAATGATAACATAAATATCTATCATATACTAGTCAAATATTATTTATATGACGATTCAATTGTACTCTTAAATTTGAATCGAACTAATTAAATATAACTCAAATTAATAGTTTATTATAATTTTTTTAAATTATTAATTTAAGTTAAATTTCGGGTCAAGTTTAACAGATGAGTTGGATTATTATACTAGTGATATTTGATTAGTTTGCATATGATGTTCATATTATATGTGTTTTATTCTTATTTTTTTAATCTGAGTTTAAGAAAATGAAATTTTCTAAAAAACTAAAATTATGAGTTTCTTTAGAATTTTAAAAATCAAGAGATTTTTTTAAAATTTCTTAAACTATATGAGATGTTTGTGTCTTTTACCCGAAAATGTATTCTAAATTTGGATTTAAAATTTTCAAGAACTATCCATTATTCATACATCATTTTTAAGGTTGAATTTACAATTAATAATCTTTTCTTCTGTTTTAATATGAAATCAAATTTACTAACATCATTTTAGTAAAAGTTTATATTTTAATATCATTTATAATGTTATAAATTTAAATTAACACGATATTTGGTAAAGTAAAGTTATAGATATTACTTTTCATTGATAGACATATGATGTCTCTATATTAATTAGGAGTAAGGCTGCGTACTATTGGACCTTCTCAGACTCCGTAGTCTAGCGAGATTCATACCAAGTGTTGTTATTATTGTTTTTATTGTTGATAGAAATATGATCTTTTTAAGTTATATGCATTATTAGTCAAAACTATTTATTTAACAACTAAAAGATTAGACTTTAAACTCATCATGTTTGTCTTTTCATTATTATAATTATTATAACTATTATTATGCTTTTGCTAACTCATATAATTGAAGTGTTATTAAGAATTGAAAAAGATACAAGACTATATAATCTTCATATCATTGATCAAGGACTTGGTCACCAAAAGGTCGATCACATGACTTGAACTTTAACATAAATGTGGGGAAAAGCTAAAAGGAGTGGTGATTAAGTTATAATAAGAGTATTATAAAACTGTAAAAGACACTCCACCCGCCACCATTAAAGAATGATTCAGAAATCGAGAAGTAGAGGAAGAAACATGCAAATCAATGGAAGAAAAAGGAAAAACATGTTCTTCTGTTTCCAGTTATGGTGACTGATGAAGAAAGTCCTTACTAAACTTAGCACAGGTCAGGCCTACAAATGCAAGTGGATTCCATGTCTAGATCCTTAGGTACTCAGAGCCATCTCGCTGGAAAGTGGTGGCGATACACTCAAACAACTCATAGCTCAAGTGATGGGGAAATGAAAGAGTCCCTTATTTTAATATGTTGTAAGTTAAGTTTCAAATTATTAATTTACACAAACTCTTATGTTGGACCCCGTTTTCGGAGCTCAACATCGGACACGGAAGCATGATATTCATACTTATTCAATAAGAAAAGAATTCGGGCCAACATTTTATATATATTCATGACCTTGTATAGACGAAGTTGAAGTGTTAAGCATAAGTAGTGTTTACAGCCACATGGTGCTTTAAATTAACAAGCATCAAAAGCATTTGGTTATGTAAATGTATTTTGGAAGAATCGTTAATCCCTAATTAGTTCTTAATCAGATGTTAAGTGGACTAGAATAAAATGATTATATATGTTAATGTAACATATATAAATATATCTTCTTGGCTTAGCTTAAGCAAGCTGTTTAATATAGTAGAGTTTGCATGTCTTCTTATGATATGATATGATATATATATATATATATATTGAAAAGAAAAGGAGATGTTAAATTTTTTTATAAATTTATAAAAATATTTAATTATTTTTAAACATGCAATTCTCTTAAATCTAAATTTAAATTATTGTTAGAATTAGTATTAAATAGGGGTGATATAAACAAACAAGAACAACAACATTTAGTAAGAGTGTTGCTGAAATGTAGATCTTAGGAGGTCCAGTAGTATGCAGCCCTATTCTTACTTAATAAAGAGACTATTTATGATAAACCCACATATAATGCAAAATAATGATAGTACAAAAATATAAATAAATACGTAAAAACAAAATTAATAATAATAATCTACAATACATAAATTGAAATGTGTATTTTCCGATAACAATTTTAAAAAATTAAGGATTAAAAAGTAATTAATTAATAAAAGATTTTACCTCTAAAAAATTTAAGATATCATACTTGTCTTACTTTTGTCTTTTTTCTTTAACATCATTCTTTTTATTGATTTATTGATGACAACGACCGTGAGTTTAAATGTAGGTATTTTCAATGGTTCAACTTATGGGTTAAATTAGGCCCATACTAATCGGAGACCAAAATTTTCTAATCAAACAATAACGTTTTGTTTAGAAAAATTAGACATCGGGCAGACCTAAGCTTAGGTAATTCAAGTTCAAACTTAATTAAAAAAAAGACGTTTTACATATTTAATTAGCGAGACCAGGTCGTGAGCCAAATCATTGCTAGCCCTAATTCTTCTTACTTTCTCTTATTCATTCGTATAAAGGTTTAGCTTTTGTATTAGCTAATTATCTACACATTTCTACTTTAACTTAGTGATAATTATTTACTCAATCGAACATGTTACATAAGTTTTACCAAGGGGACCGCTTGTACCTTAATCTAAAGGCTAACGGTAATATATTACTGGTGCTTATGTCATTCGTTACGACACGCTATTTTGGACTCTTTAGGTTTTTATACATGCAAGCCTAGTACTATTTTTATTTTTATTTTAATTCTCATGTTTTGAGAATTGTGCTTATCCTCTTTAATATATTTAATTGTCACATAATTATTTTATTATTGTTTCTCTAATTTTCATTTAACATAACATAATTTAAAAATAATAAATTTCAATGCGACATCAAAACAAAATAATAGTGGTATAATTTATATAATAACTAAATGACAATATATAGACAATTTTAAAATAGAATATTAAAATAAAAGGTCAAATTGTAAAAATAGTATAACGAACCTTATTTTAATTAAATTTTAGTAAAAAAATACATAATGGACTTAATGAGAAATTGATACTATTAATTTAGATTTAATGTATGTTGTAAAGTTCCCACTAGTAGAATATATATCTCCTACATCATCATCTCATACTCTCTTTTTTGGGTAAACTTCAGAATACGCAATAGTCTACAAATTACACCAATCGGATATTTCACGCTAGACAAATCATGTATGATAGACTCGATCAAGAAAGTATGGGTAGGAGAATTTAACCACCCCCTAAGGGGCATCATGTCATACATAATTAGGTTAACAATCTAAGTAAGTTGGGGTGTGGCTCGATAGTTGAAAACGAGGTTTGGCTTCGGTTAGGTCCTAGATTCGATTCCATGCTAGTCCCTCTTATAAGAGCCTGGGACAGTCGGGGTTTTACCTGTAGGGGGAGAACTAGTTGGGCCCTCGATGATGAGGTGCGCCCGCTTGGCCCTCCTGTGGGGTGGTGCGTCAATTGAACACTCGAAGAGGTGTACCTGCTTGGCTCGCCTACGGAGTTTCCTCGAATAAAAAAAAAGTTGATTCTTTAAATTAGTCTAAAATTGTTGAATTCTATTATATATAAAAATATAATGAGGGCTTAGTTAAATTATTACAAATTGGAGTCAAAATGAGAGAAATTATGAATTTTGACTTATTTACAAATAAATAGAAGACAAATAAAATCAATTTAATTTGTACTATATATTAATTTTAATAAAAATTGATAATTTATAATAATTTAATAAAAAATTGATGATAAGATAAATGCTCAATTATTACAATTTGGTGTTATAATTTAGTATTTGTCTTCATTGTAACAATTTTTTTGATACATTTAAAATACATATTTCAAATTATAACACTTTATTAATAATTAAATTATATCAAACACGTAATTTATGAATTATTATATGTCTTCATAGACTTACTTAAAAAAAAAAAAGACTTGCCATACTTTGGTAGAGTATATATAATTAGAAGCATATGGACTAGGAGTGTAGGTCCGTGCTTTTTGAGTTCCTTGGTCTCAATGTCTCTTCTCGTTGCTCTCTTCCCATAAGCCCTGCAACTAATATAGTTTCAAAGCTCCTAATCCTCCTAGCTAAGAAGCTATAACCAACAAAACCTCCAAAGAAACTGACACTACCTTCTGTTCTAACGTTGTGGTCTGGTTTTATGTGAACGTTAAGGTTGTTTTTGTCTCTGATCTCTGTCAAATGAGCTTTATCTCTTTTACTTTGCGTGCATTTAGGAAGGAAAGATAAGTGTCTCACTACTACTACTGATCAAGTGTTGTTCACTCTGTTTTGTTCTCGTTCTCTTACAGTTGTTTGATCTCGACAACATTCGACCAGTTTTGTTTCGTTGTCGGGAAAAAGAAACACGTGCCCTGCAAGTATTGTTGCTTAACCTCAAGGGACTATGAACGGAGAGGATTCCATTTCAAGGGATGGTGGTGTGTACATTGATGAAGAGCAGACCACCACCACCAGAGCACGTGGACTCGTCGGACAATTACCGGTCGGTGGTCGTCTACGACTCAAAGAGGTCTCTCTCTCTCTCTCTCTCTGTTACATGTCCACTCTATGCATGCTTCTACTTCCTCTCTCTAGTCCTTCCCCGGGATGGTTTTGTCACGGTGGTCGGAGGTGGATAGCTCTCACTGGTTAAGGGTTTAAGGTATAATATACAATTCTATATAGTGAAATGGTTCCATTTACATTAATAAATAATACATTAAAACCGAAATTAATTTGAGTTTTAAATCAGAAAATATTCATAAAGGTCGTAGGAAAGAACAAGTAATTTATTTTTATTCGGTATTATTAATAACACAATCTAAATTATTTATTTGTTTGTTAGTGTATTTATAATTTAGATAATATTAATTTTAATGACCCGAGCTTTTAATTCAAAATTTAGTAAATTTTTAAAATATAGATAATATAAATCTTTCGAAATTGAGCATTTCTTGTATAAAAAAAGGTCTAACATACTCAGTATATAAGACTCTACGCTTTGCAAGACTCTTGTGGACTGATAATACGATCTACTTGTTAAATAAATAATTAATTATAGGAATATAATAATCATTTATATATTAACTTTAGAGTTCAATATATTTTTCATTACATGTTATATTTAATTATTTGTTTTTATCTTTATGTTTTTCTATGAATAATAATGGATTATTATAATATATATAATTAGGTTGATTAAGGTTTTTTAAGTTTATTATTTAATTTACTTAAAACATTGTATTGATGTTAAGTTTATCAAATTAAAGTCTCATTGTTTGTTTTTTATAATACTAAAATGACCTTTTGAATTTTTTAATTGAATAAAATACTTAAAATTTATTATTTACTGGTATGGATATGGGTGACAATTATTTTTTAATACAAATCAAGAGTATTGATAAAAGTATGGGACAACTTTTACTAAAAGGTATTCCTGTCTCTATTTTGTATAATCTTAATTAAGGCAAGATTAATAACATTTAGTCAAAACGAGTTTTAATCCCGATATTCGAAAGTTCGAATCCTTTCATCGATCATAGCTTTTTTAAATCTTATTATTCTATATATGTCAAAGGCAAGATTAGTGTAAAATTTTTTTTATAAATTTCATTACATTCAAAAAGGTCTGTCGAATAATTATTTTAGGTCTAAATTAAAAAATCTTCTTCTAGTTAAAAAATTTCTTTCTAATTGTTATAGAATAATTAGAAAATTTTAAAAAACACGAGTGTCCGTTTCTCACAACAATAATATATTATAATTCAGTAATCTCGTTTATAAAATCAACGTTCTAAAAAAGTATTAAATATCAATTTGGTATCCCATAAAATCAAATAAGTATGTTCTACAAAACTTATTGAATATCAATCTCATTGGTCTCGTAAATACCATACTAAGAACAGCTTCTTTTTATTCTTCATATGATAATGCTTAAAGTTGATATCTTTATATGCATATCATTCAAGTAAGTTTAGAAAAAGTTATTGAGCTATCACTTGGGAGATTTCTTACCAATGATGTGTTACGGACTTGCATGGTAGGTAGGAGAAGAAGCAGTTTCCTTAGGGAAGATTGCCTGTCCAATAATGATGACAACTTTGCTTATGTACTCAAGGTCTGTAGTGTCTATGCTCTTCTTAAGTCGATTGGGGAAGATGGAATTGGCAGGAGGAACTTTAGCAATTGGATTCCTGAACATCACAGGTGTCTCAGTCATGAGGGGACTAACTGTGGGTATGGATCCAATCTGTGGTCAAGCTTATGGAGCAAAGAGATACACTGTACTTAGCCAAACTTATCAGAGAGCCCTCCTCCTCCTCTTAATTGTTACAGTACCCGTTAGCTTCTTGTGGTTGAATGTTGAACCAATCTTCCTCAGGTTAGGCCAAGATCCTGAGATTACAAGGTTTGTCAAGGATTTCATTGTTTTCTGCATACCTGAACTGATAGCTCAAGCTGTTCTGAACCCAACAAGGTCGTTCCTGAGAACTCAAGGCATTACTTCTCCTCTTACCATATCCGCCATTGTTGCAGTCATACTTCACACTCCAATCAACTACCTTTTCGTAGTTCACTTTAAGCTAGGAGCAAAAGGGGTTGCACTTGCGCTTGCTTGTAATACAATTAACATGAATATAGGGTTGTTTATTTATATAATTGCCTCCAAAACCTCGTTAAAACCTTGGCAAGGACTTACAGCTCTCTCCGTATTCCATGGCTGGTGGTCTCTGATATCTCTAGGCCTGCCTAGTCTGATCTCAGTTTGCCTGGAATGGTGGTGGTACGAGATCATGTTGTTCCTTTGTGGGTTACTCAACAATCCAAAGGCATGTGTAACTGCCGCAGGAATCATCATTCAAACAACTGGTTTGATCTATGTGTTCCCATTCTCTTTGAGCAATGGCTTGACCATACGAGTTGGTCAAGCACTAGGTGCAGGACGACCACTTCATGCACAATGGACAGCCATTATTGGGATTTCCATTGCATTTGCATATGCCGTCACTGCATGTATTCTCATAGCTTCTGTGAGATCAGTTTGGGGACGATTATATACCAACGAACCACTGGTTCTTGACCTACTCTCAAAGTCACTTCCTATTCTGGGGTTATGTGAACTTGGAAACTGTCCACAAACAGCTTCAAGTGGAGTCTTGACAGGGACTGCACGACCTAAACATGGAGCTCGCATAAACTTGTGCTCGTTTTACCTGGTTGGACTTCCAGTCTCGCTGATCATGGCGTTCAAGTTTAACATGGGATTTCAGGGACTATGGCTGGGACTACTAGCAGCACAGTATACTTGTTTGTGCATGATGATTTACACATTAACTCAAACAGATTGGAAACATCAGGCTAAAAGAGCAGATGAACTTACAGTGGGTGTAGAAGAAGACAGGAATGACTTGGAAAGCAGCTTAATTGACGCAACTAATCAATGAGTTCCTGCCAGAACAAAGTAACTTCTAACAAATCAAATTCATTCCTGGATTACATCATAGCATAAGAATAAAAATCTTTACCAGAGAGAAACGATCGAATTTGCTAAATCCCAATGTTTAAAACCGATCTTTCTTTCTTTAATTCGCAACCCAGATTAGGAGATATGATGAACATCCTATTTTTCAACTCAACTAAACATGATTTTTGACATTAATGAAGGAAAGAAAGACACTTCCATGGAAAGAGATAAGCTTTTCGTTTCCCTTAAGGTCCACCTTATGGTTCTCAAATTGGAAGGTGAAATAGTTGGAATTCAAAGGCTGTCAATAAAATTTATTTTTAAATTTTATTTATGATTTCTTTTACTTTTAATTTTGCGTCGGATTAAATTGAGTTGGGCCTATGATCAGGGATATGGCATGCACTAGTTAGGGCCAACATCTATCCATCTTCTTGTTTTTTCTTCTTCTTGTTTCTTAGACCTGATCAGGAGCGGTCATTAGGAATTGGTGGCCAGATTGGAAGGTACAAGAAATACAACTACCTACCAGGCTCCTTTCACCTGCGGTGGCGGCGGTCATTAGGAGTTGGTGGTCAGTTTGGACGACACAAGAGATACAACTACCTAACAGGCTCGTTTCCCCGGCGGCGCGGCGGTCATTAGGAGTTGGTGGCCAGTTTGGAAGGTATAAGAGATACATCTACCTACCTGGCTCGTTTCGCCGCCACCGCCGCTACTACCTAGGATTAATGAGAACCAACCATTCGTCTTCTCCATTATTGCTGGACACGTGTCCCCATTTCATTGTCTCCTAACTGAACTCTTCATCACTGTATGGGACCCACTGTCCATCTCTTCCAAACTGGGGGGGTGTACCGTACGCTGAGTGTCTCATTCTTATTCGTTCGTGTGGTTTTCGATGTGGTTCTCTGTTTTCTGAAAAAAAAAGGAAAGTCCTCTGTTTTTTAGACAGGGACTTGACTGACTCGAAGTTGTTAGCTAACTAAATGGAGCCAAGCAGCTAAGCCGAGTTCATAACCATTAAAAAACCTCTTCAAGTTGCTTCAGTTCAAGCTTTAATCTAAAGTCTCTTTATAAAAGTCGCATGTTTATTTTTATCGTTTACCATAAAGACGGGTCAACAGTCCCTTCTGTTCTTTTGCTCGATCTTTGTTGAGTCAACTACTCTGTTTTTTATTCCTTTTCTACATTTTAATGAAAGCTTAGAACTTTTCGTTTTCTGGGTTTCTAAAAATGGGATTTAAATGACAGATAATGATTATATATGGGTTTGGACTGTAGTTTTCTTCTGTAAAAATTTTAATGGAAGAAAGGTGGATATAATTTGTATTTGGACATTTGTGTGTATGGAAAACGTGAAGGCTCTGCTTTGGCATCATCCAAAGAACCAGATGATCTGCACGTGTTGTGTTCCTATTCGCTTCTTCATTTTCTCGGCACATCATTTCTCTGCGTCTCTGTCCTTTTATTTGTCCATTTGCTTCTTTGTCGCTCTCTTGCAAACATACTCTTTCACTCTCTGTTTTTTAAACCGTCGTCGGAACTTTCCTGTTCTCGCCGATAAATTTCTTTTTGCAAACGGAGAGTGGAAGAGAGACTGAGAATGAGAGAGTAGCTGTTATGGTTCGTGGTTGTGGGGACTGAGTAGTAGTATTAGCTTAAAGTACAACGGACTCTGTTTTATTCACTTATAGGGTCGTCGACTGTAAGTTATGTTAGTAGTTCCTTTTTGTTCTTGCTAATGGTGGCGGTGTTTTCTCTTAGTTTATAAGTTGCACGCAAAAGGTTGCTGCTTCCATTTCAAGCCAAACTCTCATAGAGCTTCAAGATCAAGTTTTTGTTTTTGTTTGATAAGTCCTGAAGAAATTTCATCTTTTCTGGATGAAAGGGAAGCGTCTGTGGTGAAAAGGGTTGGACTTTGTTTTGGTCTTATGTTTAAGTTGAAAGGAAATGGTTGGTATTAGGTAAAATACTAAAATATACAAGTTTCCAAAGAGTTTGGAGATGGTGGGATGGGGAATTCCGACATAATCTGAGGTTTTGGAAGTTTGGGACATGAGTTCTGGGAGCGACAAGAACAGAAGAGGAGAGAAGAGGGATTACGAGATAGCAGCAGCAGATGTGTCCCAGAATGTTTCTGCAACAGCCCCACAATTATCTATTGATGAGACTCTGCTGGTCGACCCCAAGTTATTGTTCATCGGCCCTAAAGTTGGAGAAGGTGCTCATGGGAAGGTTTATGAAGGAAGGTTTGTCGATTAGGCTTAGTTGTCTACTACTTGTGTTTTCATGGTGAGATTTTTGGATATGAAATCGACCCAGTTGTCTCTTTTCTTTGTTCTTATCTAAGTGTTTGAAGTATTATTTACTGTTCCTGTCGTATTGGGACTCAAATTAGTGTTACTATATGTCTCATGACTTTGAGCATCACAAAAGATGGGTTTAATGTTCTAAACATGGGTTCCTTTCTGATAAGTTTGTATTCAGTTTTTGTTTGGATTATGTTGATCTTGAAATGCTTAGTGTAAATCAATGGCATTTACATTATATTTCATATTGAATTGAATAACTCTGCAATTGAGGTTCGTTTTCCTGTTTACTTGGATGGGATCAAACCTTTTCCAGGTACAGTGATCAAGTTGTTGCTATAAAAGTTCTTCACTCAGGGAGCACTTCAGAAGAAAGAGCTGCACTCGAGGGTCGTTTTATCCGCGAAGTGAATATGATGTCTAGGGTTAAACATGAGAATCTTGTTAAGGTTAGTGTTCTAATTCTGAATGGTGTGTTGTTCTGATTGGCTAGTCGCATATATATATGATGTTTTTTGGTTTTAGGATTGATGGAATTGTATGCTTCTTCATCGTGTTTCCCTTGTCTCTGCAGTTTATTGGAGCTTGTAAGGATCCATTAATGGTAATAGTAACAGAGCTTTTACCTGGGATGTCACTTCGTAAGTATTTGGTTAGTATTCGGCCAAGACAGTTAGAATCTCGTGTCGCTTTAAGTTATGCCCTTGACATTGCTCGAGCTATGGATTGTTTGCATGCCAATGGCATCATCCACAGAGATCTTAAACCAGGTACTTCCAAGAATTTGCCTGATATAAGGTTTTGTTGTTGAGAAAAATGTGGCTGTTGATGGTTCCTTTAATTCTAAAGTTTGCATTGTCCAATAATGCAGATAATCTGTTGCTTACGGCGAATCAGAAGTCGGTGAAGCTGGCAGATTTTGGCCTTGCCAGAGAAGAATCTGTGACTGAGATGATGACTGCAGAAACTGGAACATATCGCTGGATGGCTCCTGAGGTTTCTTCCTTCTCTTCACACTAACTAGATTGCATTGTTTTCTATGTCCTGAAGAGTGAATTCAATTTGTTTACTCCAAAACCGATTCTAATTTAAGAACAACAATGTGTTATCTTCAAGTGACCTATTCTTTACCAGATTTCACTATTAACTGTTGAGTATGAGTCTGTTGCAATACTGTACCAACTGAAAACATCAAGTTTCTGATAGAAGTTGCCTCTGCAGTTGTATAGCACCGTGACCTTGCGACAGGGAGAGAAGAAGCACTATAACAACAAGGTTGATGTGTACAGTTTTGGAATAGTTTTGTGGGAACTAGTCACTAACCGCATGCCATTTGAAGGCATGTCAAATTTGCAGGCTGCTTATGCAGCTGCTTTTAAGGTGATTATTCCTGTTCCAATTCTTTGAGGCACTTCTGCCGTGTGATATAGTTGCGTTTGTGCTTTAAGCTATCAATTCCGGAATTTATCAAGTTGCAAATTATGCAGCAAGAGAGGCCTAGTGTTCCAGAAGATGTCTCCCCTGATTTGGCCTTTATCATACAGTCATGTTGGGTTGAAGACCCCAACTTGAGACCTTCCTTCAGCCAGATCATCCGCATGCTCAATGCATTTCTTTTCATGCTCTCACCACCACCACCATCACCATCCATTCTGGAATCCAACATCAGTGACGCAGCAGCAAGTAATGGCACCATGACTGTATTGTCTGCTCGATTAAAGGGAAAGTTTGCATTCTTACGTCAATTGTTCTCAGCTAAGAGGACTAGAAACTCTCACTGAGGTGGGAAAATTTGGGAATTTCTTTTTGTTCCAGCTCCATCAAAGAGATATATCTTCAATGCATATAATTAGATAGTGACAACTACCAAAAGATGTAACAAGATTGACTTCTATTAGGTAGATTGATCGGAGAATAAAGCCGCCCCGTTCCGACCTTTTCTGTATAGAATATAACATCTGTTCATATCATTATGGTATTTTCAGATTACTTATGCAACTTGGTCTGCTGGTTTTAGATTCTTAGTATCCATACTTGGTCAGGTGGTGTAATGGAAAGTTCAGAATTTGTTCAAAGGCCAGCTTGTCAAAATCCTCACTATTCCTCAAAACACAAGAATCTTGCTTCAGTTCTCGACCAAACTGCCTGCTTTAACCATCAACTGTCAACTGTCACATGGTCAAACCACTAACAAACTCAGCTATTGCATAATATACAATGGCAAACTAGTGCAGAGAATTTCAGAGCTACCACCTTCAGGTATTATTGAGCTGTGGAGGGAATTCCATATGAGTTGTGTTATAAGCTTATGTATAAGTTCCATTCCATAGTCATTTTCTTGATTGATCAAACAAACTATCATAAAGAACTAATCCAACATTCAGGCACCATTGTCCTTTTTCAGTGACTGAACAGGTATAATAGGCAGACTTTACTGACAATGACAGAGCATTATCGTCTTGTCTAAAATGTGTGTTCTCTTTTTTTATTAGATAAGTTAAACAGTACAGAACAGTAGTAGTAGGTGCAAGCTTTATTCAATTGTAAGGGACCCTTTTAGCTAATATTTGGACTTGCCAGACTCTGCAGCCATGTGTCTGAATCTGCTATGTGATCACCAAATGCCATAACTCTGGTTGCATACATGTGGATGCAGAAGAAGCTTAGCAGAAAATATAATTTCTTCATGATGAACAATGAGTGCCCTGTCCTGTACTTGATAAGAGTTCCACTAAAATTGATCTAATGTCTTTACAGGACAATAAAAAATCTCTTTGTCTGGCTTCAATTTTATGCTGGAAAAGGAGGTATGATATACTAATAGAATATGATAAAAAACAGGGCAAGTTTGTGATATAATAAATATGTAGTAATTACTAGAAACAAAGATGACAGGAACTCGAAGAACATGCAAGTTCTCATTATGGAATAAAAATGTCAAACTCTAATGGTTAAATTTAATGGCTTTTGACCTGGTAGCTGTTGGATGAGGTGGAAATCCACATGTCCATATCCTAAGCTATTCAAAAGTGAGCTTCAATGGCAGATTAACACGAGCAGCTTACTTGACCATGTAATGTTTCCTTTGAAAAGAAAATGGAATAAGACTGGACCTGAATGTAAGTCGATGCCTGTGTTATAAGTACAGGTTCAAGATCGTATATAAGTGGAAATAAATGGTGAAAAAGAGGCAAAAGCCTAGAGACTAGGGAGATATTACCGAAAACATAACAATACAGAGATTACTCGAAGAGAGATGGGAACAGGAAGTAAATATTAACGATGTTTCGATGGAACCAAGATCTAAACAAGATTATCACAACGATGCCGACTTGAACTTTCTCAATCAATTCAGAATCTTCTCAAATATTTCGACTTCCATTCAACTCTCTATCCTTTCATCAAGCATAAGAAACAGTGAACAGAGGGATGGGTTTCGAGGTACGACTTGGAGTTCAGTCATGTTCTTCTGCATCTTCAAGTGGTAAAAAGTTTGAAACTTTCCTTGTCAATCGATTGTGGGTAGGGGAGGAATTTTTCATTTGATTGTTGTTCATGTTGTGGGCTGGAAATTTGAAACAAAGTTTGGAGCTTTAGCTGTATTAGAAGAGATTGGAGGAGGTTCTGTGATCAGAATGGGAGAGGTGGTTGGAGATGATGCCAATTCGACAGCCATGCATGCGTTGATCAACGCAGTTTAAGCATTGGGAAGAGGATTCGATGTGAATTTTGACACGAGTCTGCTATATTGTAAAGAGGTTGCACGGCTTGATTGGTGAAGATTGATGAGGAGCATACCAGAGATCTCTACTTATACGATGGGATTGTTGTACCCAACGTTTCGCGAGACATCAAAAACTCTGTAGACTCAGTCGGACGCCAAAGTTCCGGTGTTTGCAACTTTCCTTGAGGTTTGGATTCCTATCTGCGACCTTTTGCTTTTCTCTGTTTTAATGTGCTAGGCTCTTAGTGATGCAAGCAACATTGGTCTTACTGGTTTCGAAGTCTTATTAGAACTTATGGTGCCTTTCACATTGCTGCAAGTTGTTTCACCAGCTAGTGCAGCTGTTGTGCATTCGTATCTGGAGCTTCACTGATTGTCTTGTTCTGTATATAATGGCTGAAAACTTGAGGCAGTTCCATGAATGCTGTTTTTGGCTTAAATCTGAGAAGGGGTTTTCATCGTTTATCGTAGTATGCTTTGAACGGAACAATTTGAGGAGTTCCACATTTAGATTTAGGACATTATTGTTGTGGTTTGGTCGGTTCCAGTTTGTAGTCAAGTTTAAGCCTCTTGGGGTGATTTTGCATTTGGTAAAATGCTTGAGAAATGGGCAAATATTCATCGAAAATTTTCTAGTTGTAAACAAGAAGTGTTGTTAATCTACTTCTTATGATGAATGACTGCAGATGGTGTCTTACTTTAATCAGAAGGCAGGTGTATCAGCAGATTAACCGCTTGGTAGCTTCAACTCTGCTCTTAGCTTTAATGGCTCAAAGCATATTGATGCTGCATCTACGACGACCCTTTCAATGGATGGATTTTATATTCCACTAGCCAAGTTTCATCTTATGAGATTCCCACTATTTTTGCAAGAAAGTGTTAAATTCGCTGTCACACCTTGCGAGGACCCTTCATCCTTGGCAAGGTACGACATTTGAAATGCATAGAAAACGAGTTACCTATTGCAACTTTGAAGTTTCATAACGCCCACTTTACTGATTTTGCAGCTTTATTGAGAAATTCGGGACACATGTAATTACTTCAATTACTATTGGTGGTAAGGATATGATATATGTTAAACAACATCAGGCATCACCTTTGTCAAGTACGGAGATTAAGAACTATGTACAGGATGTTGGAAATCAAAGGTTCTGCAAGTCTGATAGTCATACAATACAAATTCAGGTCAAACCAAAATCAGGAAAAGGTTTGTGCTGGAATAATTCTTTGCTTTCTTTATCTTTCTCGATCACTTGGCTCTTACCGTAAATCACTGGTGATTTGGGCAGGGAGTGGATTCTGGTATATTTAACAGTCAGGGGATATATCCTCAACCTACTGGTGTACCATACCATATATTACTGGGAAAGAAGTATGTACTTTCCAAAAGCTTTTTATTCTTAGGGTTGCTACTTAAAGATCTTGTTCTTGCCATCCCATCGAGAGAAATCAGTTTGCGTAATAAGTTGGCAAAGTTTGTGGACATGTCTGAGATGACAAAAGGGCCAAAGGATCCACCGGGCCATTGGTTGGTTACGGGTGGAAAGCTTGGTGTGGAGAAGGGTAAAATTGTTTTGAGAGTGAAATACTCCTTGCTGAATTATTGAGCTCACATAATGGTTGGTGTGATGATGTGAGATGCTCTTTTATGAGTCAACGGTTCTGGATTTTGGCACACATGTTTGGTGCACATCGAGCATGTAAAATCCTGACTAGCTGAGTTCAGGCTTTCTTCCATTTTGGAGGCTAACTCTGCTTTCTCGCTGTGAATTTTGTAGAGAAGTTTGTAGTCGTTGATGAGTGATGAAAGAATGCATAATCCATTTTTGTAATTGCAAGTGAACTTTGCGATTTCTTATGAGATGCTGTTGCATGTTAACATTCTTAAAATTTCCTGCGCTTGGTAGTTCTAATATATGCAAGTAGTGACAAGTTAGTCACAACAAGGTATCAAATCTTTTATTATTCTATGCATTTTGATATTGGTTACATGTTAATAATACATAAATATGGATACAGTTTTGAATTCTAGGTGCTCCTTTTGTTGCTAACTCAGGCAACGCGTTGAAATGCTTTTTTAGTTTTACTAATATACAACTTTACTTGAACTGGCCTCCTTCGAAAGTTTGTCCGAATTCCCAGTTAGCAGGAACGACATTGTAGCTGGTGATGGTCTGCCCATCTCTTGCGGTGACTCTGAAAGAAAGGCTTTGGCCTCTCAGGTATGTGTTTACCTGCCAGTTTTCTCCCCAGTTTCTATTCATGTGTATCCACCGTGTTTTAGACCCCTTGATAGACATTGCCTTAACATTTCCTACACCACCCACATTAGTTAGCAAAAACAAGTTGAAGTAAGCATTTCCATGGATTGTGAACTTTATTCCTCCTTTCCTCGCACACCGAACCCTGCGAGAGATGAGCAAATGATCAAATAATCGAGTAAAACAGAGCTGATACTTTGGAATCTGATAGTTTACTAGGTCTGTATGTGGAATGATGATGTTTACAATTTTTACCTTCTGTAAACTACAGGAACTATTCCAGCTTTGTATTCTGCAATATTCAGGAAAGCGGGCATTGCCATATCAAAATGTTTATTCGGTGGATTGCACCAGCCTCCATTGAAACGAGATTGAGCATAATTAGGTGGGCAGAAGTTGGTAGCCGTAACTGTGATAGTATTACGCCGGCACCACTGCGGATCGTGTGTGCAACGTATCAGAAAGCAAGCACCACAGCTTAAACCATTGTTGAAAAGGGCAGTGCTTAGAGCAGCAGTTCTGGTCCCATACCCTTGGCTGTACAAGTTTCCATATCCACAAGCTCCACCTACACACAGTAAGAAGCAACAGAACCAACTTATGATACAAAGACTAAAGAGACATTATCTGTATCTGCTGTGTCTGTAGCTGTATCTTACCCATCGTGCCGGAAGCATCTCCGCCACCATAAAAGGTGGCATGAGCATGTTGCCACCCGTGACGGTTTTGTTGACTCTTCTTGTTATGATTTCCATGGATTCCATAAGCACACAAGCTGAACACAAGGCCCATGAGCAGAAACTGTAAAGCTTTAATCCCCATGATGAATCTTGTTTGTTGCCAATGTCAGGATAAGATTGAAAATTTGTGGTGGCTTGTGGATAGTAGCAAAACTGTTTGAGCTCCATCTTCATATTTATGGGATGAGGAGAAGCAATTAGATACGTCATGTTAGTACCTAAATGTGGCTTTTGTGTGTCAACAGACACACTATCTAACGGTTTGTGTTGTCCTGAACCTCAGGATACTACCATATGCTAGATTCTGTCAGTAGTTCAGAGGATATGGTAGATCCTGATTAGTGTCACAGAGGATATGGTACTTGGTTTTAGAACATTCTTGACTACTGAATCTTGAACTGTGTCTTGTCTTAACGTCTATTGTCGTCTGGGAATCGATTCACCACCATGAATCTAACTATTTTTATATTCATTTTCATGTTTGGTCTCACTTGAAAATTTCTCATACTGGTTTTTGTGTTCGTAATCACTTGAAGCCCGTGGGCTTTAGTGTAACAAACAGTTGGAGTTCACTCACTTACAATTACGAATCAGAACAGCCTTGCAGTTCAGGCTTTTCTCTGTTCCTGTTCCTGAACAGAAATGCTGTAAATAACACTGCCCTGGGTCTATTTACCATCATCAAAGGTCGAATCTTTCCCACACAGGGACACTCAAATCTTTTAAACTCTTTTTTTTTTTAGAATTTAAAATGAACCTACAGGTCCACACGAGAAAGAAAATTAGACCACATAAAAGTTTAAGTGAGGTTCCATCTTAAAATCAATTGGTGATAGGTGGAATAGCCAACTAGACTTATATATTGATATTCTTTCATCTCTTTCTCCAATGTGGGACAAACTCTTACTTTTATATTTCAACACACCTCCTTTACGTGTGGGTTTAACACGTAATATAATCCATCATTTTTAAGTGTTATCGACTAACATAAGAGCAATCTGGCTTTAATATCATGTTAGAATTTACAATGGACCTACAGGCCCATTCAAGAAGGAAAGTTAGACCACATACAAGTTTAAGTAGAATTTTATCCTAAAATCAATTGGTGATAGGTAGAGTAGTCTACTAGACTTATATGTTGATCTTCTTTCCTCTCTTTCTTTAATGTGAGACAAACTTTCACTCTTATATTTCAACACTTTTGCTTATTCCATATGAAATTAGCATACCCCATCTTCTCAAGAGTTAGGAAATGAAAAATGAGTTCTTTGCTTCGTTGGAGCATTCTAAAACCTCGGTAATAAGAATTCGGTCTGTGCTAAACCCTGTCTTGTCCTGAAGCAAAACTAGTTCCTGTAGCCTGGTTTACGTGGAGCTAGTCAATTAATGCAGGTCGCCGTACTATAAGATTTACGTGGAACTAGTCATTAATGAAGGTTGTTGGCCGCCCGCCCCGCCCCGCCCCGCCCGTTAAGCAGTCAATACCTCTAGAGCTACAGGTGCGTTTGTGCGGTGCGTGGTGTGATCAATCACACCCATGTTTTACACAGTTCACTATGTGCGGTGCGCGGTGTGATCAATCGCACCCATGACCCATGTTTTACACAGTTCACACCAAAAAGTCTAGTGAATCGGACCTTGTACGGTTTGGGTTGTAATCTTTGAAAGGGTTGCGGGGAGGAGTTTAGATCCTCTGCCTAATTATATAGTATTTTATTGTGTTTAATAAATTTCAGCTATTCATTTATACGGATCCCACGTTAATTTATGTAAGGTTTACACGAGACACACATAAATTAATAGCTGAGATTCACTGGACACAATAAAACATCGTAAAATTAGACAAAAAATCTTATTTCTTCCGGGAGTGGTTAGCTGTCACTAAACTTCATTAATTAAAAGCTGAAAATTGTATCATTTGGAGTTAAAGAGCCGTCAGCGTGGCAAAAGAGAAACTTAACAACCAACTAACTCATTCATCTTCATCGTTTTCCTCGATTCCTCACCTCTCATTTCTTCTATATAAACACCAACAATCCAACGGTTACACTCACAGACACATCTAAAACTTGTTTCTACCTCTCGAACACTGAAAAGGATCTTTCTGTCGGAGCTTAACTAAGTTTTTCTTTCCAACTACAATGGCTTCTCTCAAGTTGGTCTGCATGGTCTTAGTCTGCATGGTGATCACAGCTCCAATGACTACGCAGGCAATTACATGCGGTCAGGTGTCCGGAAAATTAGCACCTTGCGTTAATTATCTGAGGGCAGGCGGTCCAGTCCCACCTGATTGCTGCAGCGGCGTTAAGGCTATCAACGACGCCGCCACGACCACCCCTGACCGTCAAGCAGCTTGTCAGTGCTTGAAAAGCGCCGCCGGCAGTATCTCCGGTATCAACCCGGGCAATGCAGCTGCTCTTCCAGGTGCATGTGGCGTTAATGTCGGATATCCCATCAGTACCTCAGTCAACTGCAACAGGTACGCAACAGACAAAAAAAACGAAAAAAACATCACATGTTACGACTCTAACAAGACATAAACAGTTATGTTATGCTTCTTATCAACTAATTTCAGTTATGTTGTGCTTCTTATCAACTAATTTAACTGTCTGTCTTTTTGTTTTTTGTTTGATCACAGCGTGAAATGAAGTGGATAAAGAGAAAAGAAGGTGATTACGCATAACCAGGAGAATAATAAGATTGGGACATCCATGCACTTACTACTCTGGCTTGTCCCTGATCTATGGATTATATCTTAAGATGTCTTAAGAGTTTTTTTTTTTTTCTAGTGTTGTTATGTGAAATCTACCTATCCATATCCTTGGTATGTATAATTTTTATGTTATATAAAGAGATTAATATTACTTTATATTGATGCAAGCTAGACTGATAGATCAATAAGCAAGCATGCAAATCCATTTTGATCTTTTGTAGTTTAATTATCTACACTTTTAATCTATTAATTTTAGATTAAATCTATGTAATTTTTATGATTATTGTACTTAAAAATTTTGTTAAATTTGAATTCAAACATTAATTAAATTTAAGTTATTGATTTTCTTGAAATAAGAAAGATTAACTTTATAAATATTATTTGGTAATTTTGGGTGATAACTAAAAGTTTTATTTTATAAAGCATTTTTACTATTTATAATATTAATGATATTTCTTTATAAATATTTTTGGCTCATCATACCTCAATTATAGTATACTATGATTCATATTTTATATAAATTATGAGTTACAAATGATAATGGATGGGATTGATTCCAAATTTTTAAAATTGGAGTTTAAATTCAAAAAAAAATCAAAAGGATTAAGTTAAAATCTAAACTTTATTGGACTCAACCTCAAAACTTGGACAAAATTAATTAAATGTGTAGATGAGATTTAATATAACATAATAAAAACTAGTTAATCAAAATATATGCTTTTTTCCATCTACTTACCATCATCAAATGTCGAATCTTTTTACATAACACATCAAATCTTCTATTTTAGTTATTCTATTTCAACCATGTTATATTAAATATCATTCATATATTTATATAGACCTTACATAAATATGTGGATAAAATTTATTACAACATGATATGATCATCATAATCGAAACAGGAGATCTAATGTGTAGAAACACTCAAATCCTTTAAACTCTTTTTCTTTTGCTTCTTCCACGTTGGTGGAAATTAGCTTTACCCCATCTTTTCAATAGTTAGGAAAAGAGAAATGAGTTCTTTGCTTGGTTGGAGCATACTAAAACCTGGTAACAAGAGTTCAATCTCTCTTTTTTTTTTGTTAAAGGGAAAAACAACAAGAAATTTACAAGGGGAGTCTCGGGAAACACATCCCGAACAAATCCTCTAAAAAGAGTAAATGGCACCCAATGGGTGTAGTAGGTAAATAATGGACGCCTACATCAAAATGTACTACAAAAGTCGCGAGCCAATCGGCACATTTGTTACCCTCTCGGTAGATATGACGATGAGCAACAGTCCAATTGCGAGCAAACAACTCGTGAATGCCCATGACTATGGGGTGGA
>JAOSBM010000004.1:29467366-29480399 GCA_027568955.1 Erythroxylum tenue
AATTTGACTCTAGTTAAATTCCTCTTTTGAGGTGTGAGTTGGAGAGTTTGTCTTGGGTATTTCTTTGTGGGTGTGTTAGTGTACTAAGGGATTGGTTGAGAGAAAAAATTGTGTGATTGTAATAATTTTTCACATAGTAGATTTTTTTCTTGTTGTCCGTAGTTTTTCTCCGGTTTGGAAGTTTCCACGTAAATTCTCTTATGTTGTTATTTTCTGATATTTTTATCTATTAAATATTCTTGGGTGTGGATTTGGGAGGTCTAAATTCCCAACACTTCTTCTCCTTCTTCGTCAGCATTTATCACCGTTGAACCATCCTGGACCAACCTCTTTATTAGCCTCAACTACCATACATATACAATCACCTTTCCTGTTTACGCTCTTTTTCTCTATATAAACACCATACGTGAGTAGCTCAGTACTCATCAGTTATCAGCTCTCACTTACGGTGTAACATGGCAAGCTCTCGAGCTCTTAACTTGGTTTCCATGGTGGTGGTGGTTATGGTGGTGTGCACGGTTATCGGTGGACTGCCTCAGACAAGAGCAGCTGTTTCATGCCAGCAAGTGATAACTAACCTCAGACCATGCGTGACTTACATAATAAACGGCGGTGGAGTTCCGGTGAACTGCTGTAATGGAGTTAAGGGGCTGAACAACGCCGCCAGGACAACGCCAGACCGTCGAGCGGTGTGCAGTTGCTTGAAATCCACCATTAGTGGACTTCCATACAGTAATTTTAACGTCCAAAATGCAGCTTCACTTCCGAGCAAGTGCGGGGTCAACCTTCCTTACAGGCTTGACCCTAACATCAACTGCAACGGGTATTTACAAACTAGTTGATGAATCTCTCTAGATTCTGATCTTTTATTTTGCTAATCACGGTCATGTCAAACTGTTTTTGCAGGATTAACTGATGGAAGTTGACAGATGAAGATGACGAGTAGAGAAGAAGAAGCTAGCTAGTAGCTACTATGTCTGTTAGAATAAGTGGACTTTCAGGGTTTACCATATTCATGGAAGCTTGTGTGTCAAATCCATATGAAAGTTCTTGTATGTGTCTTCTTATTATTAGAATATATATATATGGAGTTGTTTTCCTGCTAGCTAGTGCTGTGCTTCTCAATCCTTTACCTTTTCTTACAATGATATAATAATGTTAATATAAATAAAATACTAAGAAAATCTGTAAAGCCGAAAGAGGAAAACTCGTACTAAATACTGTGCAGAGCCGTACTTATGTTTTGATGGAGCAGAAACAAAGCGGGATAGGATAATCTGTACAAATTTTACTTTGTCTTATTCTATAAACAGAGAACTCGTATAAATAAATGACTGAGATTTATAAGATAGAATAAAATATCATAAAATTAAACATAAAATAAAATAAAACACAATAAAATTAGACATGTGGACTCAAAGAAAACAACGTGACAGACACTTATGCCAAGACCAACCTTCTCATTTAATGTGTTAGAACAGAGGAGAAAGGAAATACTATCTATATTCTCTCCTTAAAAAGTTCCGAGACTAGATTATCGGAGTGTCTATAGTCTATACTGGAAGTACCTCTGTTGCTGTTCTGTAAAATGTTCCGAGACTCGATAATCAGAGTCTGTATCGGAAATACCTCCTATGCTGTTTTGCAGGTAGAAAGAGGGGACTTATATCCAGCATTATGGAGGCCGGTAGGAAATAAAGGGTTAGTTTTATTAGGTTTAAATGAGTCCAGATCTTTTGTCCAGTTTTATAATGTCTTATTCATGGTAGGAAATAAAGGGTTAGTTTTATTAGGTTTAAATGAGTCCAGATTTTTTGTCCAGTTTTATAATGTCTTATTCTGTCTCATGAATCTCAGCCATTTATTTATGAGAATTTTGCGTTTATTTATGCGGGGCTCACGTCGGACACACATAAATAAATGGCTGAAATTTATGTTACATAATAAGACACCATAAAAATTGAACAGAAGATCCTATCCCGGTTTAAATACCGGTCAGTATTAATTCATTTTGGATGTTACCGGTTGATATTGACTGGTATTTAAAATATCGGCTAAATATTGGTTGGTATCGAAAATTTTAAAAAATAAGAAGACTTTTTTACAAAATTTTAAAATCTCCCTCCCTCCTTCTCTTCCTCCCTCTTTTTTTTCAAAGTTTTTTTAATTAGTTATTTTATTTACTTCAACTTTTTTAATTATTGTGATTTTTTAATTTTTAATTTTAAAATAATAATAAATATTTTATTATTATTAATAAATATAAATAAAATAAAATTTAAAAATAAATTATTTTATTTAAATTTATATAATATTTATTAATAAGGTTTTAAAAATAAAATAAAAATATTTTATTTTTTAAAATAAATAATTTAAACATTATTATTTATAAACTAATATTTATTATATATATTTTTAATTATTAAATCAAAATTTATTAGACATTTATATATTTAAAATTTAATTATATTTATTAATAATTATTAAATTAATTTTATAAATTAAATTAAAATTGTAATTATTTATTTATTATTATTATTTTTAGAGACAAGGTTAAAAATATACAGTACAACTATATAATATGGTAATGAACTATTTTGTAATTTTTTAAAAAATTCACGAACTATTTCATAAATTTAAAAATTACTTGAAACAGAATCCGGTATTAACCGGCATCGGTATAATACTGTACTAAAATCCAATCCGATACTAAATCCGGTATAATATTTGAAACATTGCTTATGTCCCTTATCATCGCAAGTCTAAGCACATCAACTACAATACCAGTTGCAGACAGAGTACTGCAATTCACTTAAATAAGTGGCTGATGCTCCTGAAACTTGGACAGATCAGGTCATATATACATAACTATTTCTCTTTATAGATAGGAAATAAGAACTCCAATTTCCTGAACTTTCAGATTCAGCCATTGATTGTAGGATATATACATTTAGTTGGAACCTCAAATAATCAACCCCAATCAGTGGAATTTGAGAGAAAACAATGAGAAGGATAGGAATTAATTTTATACAGTCATCATCAACATTCAGTCGTCAACTTTCAGTTGAAATCTCGCTGAGGTACGAGATCTCGGTAATTTTATAAACAGTGCACGCCATAAATCAAAAGGAAGAAAAGAAGCACTCCGTTTAATTGATTTCTCAACAATGTGCAGCTTTGGTCAACTGGAAGGTCACAGAAAACTATTTAGTCATCAAGCTTCCAGGAAGAGAGGGGACACTACTCAAATCATACTGTACCAGCCCGAAACTGGTATGAACTTGAATATGGTATCTGCAACTATGTTCCAAATACTTGCAGTATAAGAGTTGAGATTAGTCTGGATAGAAAATTGCTCTGCTAAAGTTATAATGAAACAGATGACCTTGGCTGTCACTAAACCAACATTTGCCATTAATGAATAAGCAAACACCTTTATAACAGAAGCAAACACCTTTATAACAGGTTCCTTATTTGGTAGGTGGTGACAGCTAGCTACCGGGATCAATGCAGTCAATTACAACAGCTCCTAGAAGTTGGCTAGTCTTGCAATACATTACCTGCTGTTTGTTGATAACTGAGATGCTCCTATGTCTAATTCCACAGACCTGTAAAACCTCAATAACACTTCCTGGAAAATGAACAGAAATTATGGACCATTCATGCCAAAAGTATGTAAGCAGCCAACAAGGAGCTTGATCTAGAACTAGAAGTACGGAGAGTACCTGGGACATTGCATACAAACACTCAGAACCAGAAGCACAATTCCATGTCTTCCAGAAAAATTTCCAGGCATAACCTTCAATGTGACAGTTAAGGTAACTAGCAAACTGAAGCACAATAGACCAAACTCCTATTGTGATCGTCGTAAACATAAACAAAGACCTGGTCTTTCCAGTAATGTGCTTCTTTAGCAGCAAACCCAGAAACAATAATATTGATGAAACGTAGATGTACATTCCTTTTCGATTTTTCGGTGAGACTGATTCTAACAACAATGCAAGATTCCCCATGAGCAAGCATCCGGCAAATAGTGATACCTATAGCCATGAATCAGCAATCATCCCAAAATCAGATGAACAGAGATGCTTAATCATTGCCGATTAAGTTAGGTAGAAGAAATTGCATACCTCACAAGCTAGATTTCTCAGTGGAGATCCAAGAAGCTTACTTTCCGAGTATTGGGGATCTGGGTTGTTTTTCTTCACTGCAACGGTTCGCTTCTTGGAAAGCTCTTGGAAAAACCCGAAGAATCGGGATTTTAGGCTTTTCGGTTTCTCCACTTTTGCTTGGAGAAGGAAAGCATAGATCTTAATAAAGATTGACAGTTTGAGGAAGTGGGAAGTGGGTTTCACTGCGATTGCTTTGAACTTGAAGTTAAACCTGTTTCTGTTAAATCTGACATCGAACTTGATCTTCCATGGAACACTCTTCCTGATCTGAACTTTCCGATTCATTTTCTTTAACAAAATCGACTCAGGATTTTGCCTAATCTGATGTTGCAACTGAAATGTATGAATAGCTGAATCAGAGAGTTGAGAACTTTTCAAGAAAATTACTTAAGAACATTTCTGATTATCCTCTGTACGCTCTTATAATTTCGTGACCAGTGGGTGTAACTTTCACTTTCTTCTCAACATCCGTTCTGATATAGTTGAAGGGATCAGGACATTAAGATCAGATGTAACTGAATCAACCTTGCTACCTAACACTGATCAGCGTCCATTATTTTATGATTCACTAGTCTGCTTCTGACATGGTACAAGGTAACATAGTTGGTTGCCATCGCCAAGGTTTAAGGAACATAACGCGGTTGTAAGAGGTAGCAAAACTTTAACTGGAATTAGTTCCCAATGAGGTAAATCAGAAGCTGGCATAAGAAAGCTCTCACCTTTTCAAGGATGGGATGGTTTTACGCCAAGCAACTCACATACAAAAGCAGGTCTTAGAATAGAGGATTAAGAAGGCCCATCTCACTATTAGTAAACCGCTTCCACCATGTAATTCTTAATATAAAGTAAAATTAAAGTAATCATGATACGTATGGACAAGAAGCCTTGAGTACTGTCATATGAACAAACTTGCAGATTACAGCAAACTGAAGAACTGATCTGCAATCTATCTACAAATAGCATCCTCTCTAATGACTAGGTTGAAAAATCACATATATCTCCTATACACTCTGCTGAATCATCAGAAGAACATGGGAAAGAAGGCAAATAAAACAGAAAAAGAATGCAAATTATTAACAATCAGAATCCTTCAACACTAGTCCTTCGAGCAGATGATGATGATGAAGATTTCCGGCTTCCTAGTCGTTTGAGTTCTTCGAAGGAAAGTGTGGAGGAACAGGTGCATGGAGGCAGAGATATGGGTAGAGTAATTGGCAATGTGGGAGAGAGAGATGGTCCTGCTTTTGATGGTGGTGATGGTGAGAAGTTTGACCTTGAAGATGGGGTGATAATCCCATTAAAACTCGGCGATCTCAACATATGATGCTTTCTGGCGACTGTGGCTGGTTCTTGCAGAGGGAAGCGACAAGAGTATTTCATGTCTTGTATGACTTTTAGATGTTCTACAATAGTTCTCATGGTTGGCCTCTCCAACGGGTCGTTCTGAAGACATCTCAGAGCAATATCGGCCACAGTCCGGGCTGCTTTTGATGGGAAACGGCTTTTTAACTGAGGATCCATAATCAGTGACAGCCGACAGTCGTCAGCCAAGAAAGGCCGGCTCCACTTTACCAAGTTCCTCTCTTCCTTGGGATGACGTTTATCGAGATTCCTTCTTCCTGTAAGTAGTTCCAGCAGAACAATTCCAAAACTCCACACATTGCTTTTTGGCGTCAGCAACCCCCTCTCAAGTGTCTCCACTGATAGGTTTCCAACAACCTGTAGAAAAAATAAACACGATTTAACGACCAAAATGAAAGGCCTTGAAAGGGTCAGTACTGCATGCAAATTAAATTGGAAACTATCCATCTCAGCGTTGGTGTAAAGGAAACCAAGATGGATACAGGTGGGCCACAATAAAAACTAGGACAAATTGTAAAGGAACTTACGATTGATGAGCTAGAGATCTCTGTCTCAGGAATATGACCAACACAGCCATACCCAGAAAGCTTTGCACTAAAATCTTTGTCAATCTGTATATTGGCAGTAGAAAACTCATTGTACATCGCCTGTAAATTGAACAATGGTTTCGGCAAACATCAGATGTAGTATAATCTTCTGTACAAACATATCAGACAATTGACCTCTTGATCAGCAAAGAAAAACTAAAAATTTCCCTCATAATGGGAAAAAAGAAGCAGGCAGAAAATGAGCTGAGCTGTTTCTTTCAACAATTGGCCTCAATACCATCTCATGTAGGAAATAATAGCGAGGATTTCAAGCATTTAAAAACATCACTAAGAGAAAGCATTACATATCACTGAATGCAATCCTCAAGAAGAAAGAACAAGGGAACCACAAGATAACAATTACCATAAACTCAACAAGAACTAGAAAACTAAATCATGCAGGCAGCCGTACTAATTACCTGGAAAGGCCCTTCTTCATGCAAGAAAGTAAGACCTTGTGCACCACCCAAAGCAATTTTCATCCTTGTATTCCAATCAATAGGGGGTCCATCTGATCTCTCGTGTAGGAGACGGTCCAAGCTTCCATGATAAAGCCTCTCATACACTAACATTCTCTGTTCTGACCCATCACGAGCAAAGTATCCAAGCAGTTTACAAAGGTTTGGATGTCGCATAGATGCAAGAGTGTTAACCTCACTTATGAATTCCTTCAAACCCTGGAAAACCATAAACCCAATAAATATGACTGGTATACTTTTGTCAAATATGATCAGAAAGCATGGCATATAAAAGATAGTTAACAATGATTATTCAATAAAATGGGCTTGCTGATTCATTTAATTTCAATGGCAAAGCCTAATCAGTGGTGAACTTGGTTCAGCAATTGCACTGATTCATAATAGGGCTACCGGATATCAAAAACAACAGACAAGTTTCAAATATGTTAAGCAATTTCTCCCAAAATTAAACCAGCATTCTCAAAGATCAAACTCTAAGAATCCACAATTCTGATCTAATTTTGAAACCACAGCATACTATCCGAACTAAAAGGAAAGCATAAGTTAAACAGCACAATAGGTTTGCTAAAAGGCTGAGGCAAACTACCTTCCTTTATGATATGCATCTTCCACAGCAACTAAGTAAATATAATTAACAGGCACAACTAAGAATCTTTTTGGAAAAACACACCAAAGTCATTAAGAAATCACACCAAATTCATGAGTTACCTGAGCTGATGGGTTAAGACGAGTGATACTGGCTTCAAACTTCTTGGAGTTATCATCCCCAAAAGAAGCCCTATATATGACAGATGAAAGACCTTCTGACACGCATCTGTCTAATGAGAAATTGTGGCAAGCAGAAGCAATTTCTTCGTACGAAAAGCTCCGCATTGATCCACTGTGTGTTGCATTAGGGGGCAGAGGTAATGGTCCAGAGGCATATAAAGGGCCACTGGAATTCCCTACTTTGAAGCTACTTGTAGGTTTCAAAACAGCACCTGGAGGTGAAGGAAGAGGAAGAGGTTGTGGTGTAAGTGACTGCTGTTCCTTAGCTAATCCAACTCGACTCTTTGAATTTTCATGCTCATCATACCCAATTGCTGCTAGACCATCTTGTTTAGCTGCATCAAGACTTTCTGGGGCCGATAGTGCCCGTGTTCTATTCTTGGTCACTCGATTCTCTGATTGAATAGGTTTCACTCTAGTCCTAAAACTAGGGGGGGCTGACTGCAGTGACCTAGTATGGATCGGAGGTTCAGGGAGTGTAGTTGGTGTTTGCTTCTTAGGTGTTATGTGCTTGAAAGACACTGAGCGCTCAGGCTTTTTCTTCCTGCTCCTCAAAACAGTGAAGCACCCCATCTAATTGCATTCAACGATCTAAAAGAGCAGCTCTACAAGGTCTCTGTCAGAAGAAAGCAACAGCATTCAAATTATCACGAAATAAATAGACTGAATCAATGATCATAAGGTAGACAATTTATAATGTGAAGAACAAAGAAGTTAATAAACAGCACAAGATACATCAATTCCCTATGATGCACCAAAACTCGTAGTTGATCCAATTAAATGGCAAGCAAACAATAATCGTTGATTTCTCTACTTTCCACACTAAAAACATAAAGTTCAAAGCTTTTTCCATTGTTGGCATTGCACAAGAAAAGTGACATCCAAACTAACAGTCATTCAGTTCATAACCCACTCACAGGCATCCATTACCGTGAGTAACACAAGCAGAAATATGGGTGTCACATACTAGATGGGAAAATCACCCGTAGCTCAATTATCAACGAAAGTTCAATACTTGGCATTGCATTTCAGTTGCAATTTGGCGCCAAACAAATGAAACGATAACCAAAATAAAAGAAAGCTGGAACAGTATCGGATTCCATTAAGCAAAAACAAGAACCCTAATCTATTAAAGAAGAAAAGAAACTATCCATTTCCTTCTGTTTCGCACCGCCTAAAAATGACCTTATTCGACTAAATTTACTCGATATTAAGAAACAAAGATTTATATGCTACCGCAACGCCTTGCACCAAAAAGAAAAAAGGAACAACATCAATCACCATAGATAAACTCCAAAACCCAGATCCAAAACAACCCCAAAATCACAAATTTTCAAGAAATCAACGATTTTGCCAGTCAAAAAATTTTCAACCTTACACCAAAAGAAGAACAATAAAAGCGGATCAGCAGGCAAACCAATAAGATCTAGAGCCACTAACATAGCCAAGAACTCTTTTTTCTTAATCATTTGTGACGAAAATATATGAAAATTTGAGAAATTAAAAACCTGAAAAACCGACGAATCATGCAAAGGCAAGGCTCTCGCTGAAACTGTGGATGGTGAAACGAAAATAGAAAGCAGAAGGAGACACCCTTTTTCAAGTACAAGAGAAAGCTAATTCAAAGACATGGAAAAGCTGTGACACGCGCGCACATTTGTGGGCAAGAAAAGTACACCAAGGAAAGGAAAAGAGAGGAAGGAAGGGAGAAGAAAACGAAAAGGAATGAACACTGGTCAAAGTCAAACCTACCCAAACTCTCATTTTTAATATACAAAAAAGTGCTTTTTTTTTATTTTCTTACTCTTTTTGACATTTTTGTCCTTCAAAATCAATATTTCTACAAGTTGTTGCCATTTCATGATTAAGAATTGGTGTTTTTTTTAAATCAGAATTTCTTATTTAAAATTATACCATAAAATTAATATAATCTAATAATTAATTCATAATATAAAATTTTAATTATGATAACATACTTATATATGAGAAATTTTGAGACTCAAATTTATAATTTCTAACATCAAAACTTTTTTCGTATTAATTAAATTACGTTCGAAGAGGTAAATTATGCGATTTTGATCTTTAATACAAATTAATTAGTTTTTTAAATGAGAACCAAACAGTTAACTGGTTTCTTAGAAATATTTTTCTCAGAAAAAATCTAAAAAAACTCTAGTAATAAAAGCTCTATTAGTATAAGCTCAATTAAATAGAAGCTTAATATACTTAAATTTAGATTTGTATGTGGGTTCATCGAAAATAGTCTCTTTAATAAGTAATGTAATGTTGTATACTATCAAATTTTCTTAAACTTTGCGCCTCGGCGAGACTTCAACCTAGTATTATCAGATTTTCTCAAACTTTTCGTCTCAACAAAATTTCAATTTGGTATTGATAATGACGACGACCACACTTGAATGAAGATGTGTGGAAAATTTTAAATTAGATTTAGTGGTTAATAAATAATATTTGTTAAAGAGGATTTTTTTTAATGAGTAGGTAAATTTGAGAAAGGGTTATGTCTAATTTGGTAAAATCTCAGAGCGTGATCTGGAAATTCTAAGAAAGGCACCTCGATTGAAGTGACAAGTTAGTCAAAGTTTTGAAAATGTAATGATTAAACTAAAGACACGGTCAAACGAACCTATCTTTGACCGTGATTTTGTCCCGTCCGTCCGATATTGACTCGCAGCCGAAGATCAACGGGCTCTGATTGGGTGAGTGTAATATTAAAAAAGGTTGCGTGGGGCCCACTGATATCATCAGAGAATTATAAAATATTTTTTTGAACAAAAAGAATAATCATAGGATGAGATAAGCTTTTTGTACTTGAACTAATTATTCAAATTTAAAATTAATAAATATATTTAATTTAATCATAAATAGTTAGGCATAATTAAAAGTTAAGTTGGTTCGGTTTTGCATAGTCCGAATTTAATATGAAGTCTAATCAAATTTAAAATTATTTTATTTTCTTGACACAACATTAATTTAAAATAAAAATTATGTTATTAATTTAGGTTTAATTTGTTGTATACGATTGTGTGATTAATTATTAAATTTAAAATTAAATAATTAGTTCAGTTCGATGTGAAGTCAACATATTGACATTAAGTCAAAGTTATCTTTACGCTCAACTCCGAGCTCCAAGAAAATAACAAAACGATATATGATTAGGTGTTAGACCCCTAAGTTCAGACTGCGAGATCGTGCGAGTGTTAACGAGCTTTAACCAATATTTGACACGTAAGTCGGCACGAGGAAGGCGTGTTGACGAGAGAATAAGGCAAAGTCTTGCGAGTTGGCAAGCAAAAACCCGAAAAACTTGCGAAGTAAGCAAAGAATGCGGGAAGTATCGGCAAAGATCTTAAGAGTAGGCGAAATTCGATATGCATAAGCATATGTAGCGCACATTGGCAAAAATCTTCGACGAGAGGTAAGATTTGGATGTGAGGTCGTGTTTAGTTGGCGAACTAAGTCATACTAGGCCAGAGGGTGCACGAGAATGAGCAAAGGTGTGCGAGATCCTATAAGGATGCGCGAAGGCATGCGAGCGCGACAAGACGCTTGAGCACTTGACTTCGACGAGACAGGTCGAAAGTATGTAAAATATGCGTGGTTTTACAATAACTTAGATTGTGACTTGTACTTAGTCATAGGGCAACGAGACTACACCATAAGTGAGCTTGATCATTGAAGATGGACTTATCCATGGACGTGCATTGATGGACTTATGTGCGGATAGGCCGTGGTGAAAACACATCAGCAGTGACGTGACAACTGTGGATGATGTGGCACATGATGACGTGACGGATAAGATCACAATAAATGTACATCAACTTTAAGAGATAAAGATCATGTGGAAGGATCATCTGAAAATAGAGAAGATCTTCGTAGATAAGGATAATCATTCTTATATAAGGTAATCTTTTTTTTTGGTTAATGTGATGTAACTTAATCCTATTTGATGGAGTCCTAATTGGATAGGGATGTCATTTATTGGTTAGTTTGATATAATCTGATAAGGATAAGATTGTGATCTTAACTAGTAGAGTTCTATTATGATTCTAACTTAGTCATCTGGAGGAGCCTATAAATAACTCTTTAGAGTTAAGAGCTATTCATTCAATCATTGAGTCATTCATTGAGAGAAATCATTCAGAGGAGAGAGCTTTGAGAGTTGAGAGCTTTTGGGGGAGTTCTCATTGTAAGGGCTTTGAGTAGAGAGTTTATTGTAAGTGCTTCGAAGAGGAGGTACTTGTATTTTTTGTGACATTTTGTTGAGAGTTAATAAAAGAGTAGCTTCAGCTATTATATATCTCTTTGCTTTCTTTACTTTGTTATACACTTGTGTTATTTTTTGTGTGTGAGATAAACACTTTAAACACTTGTGCACGTGTGAAGCGTTCGAAAGCTAACAGAATTGTTCAGCGACATTCACGTGAGAAAGCTGAATCTTGCTTAAGCGGACCTAAGTGGAATTGTCGCACAAAAGTGGGCGCGACTTGCGATAAAAATTCGAGTCCAAAAAAGGCCTTTGTGACATTAGGCATGGTAACAGGCCAAGCCGAATAAAACTTGCCAACTTTTCTCATAAAATGATTCGAGTCTGACTTGAATAACAGTCGAGCTCAAATATGCTCTAATTACTCATCCTAATATTATTTTATAATAGGGTTGAATCGTTAATTTAAATTTAACTCATTAACTTTTTATCAAGTTAAAATGTCATTCTTATAGTTATATATAACTGTGTAATTAGTCTTTTAACTCAAATACAACGAATTAGTCGAGTTTTATTTGATATCATCATATTAAATTTAGTTTAATTAAATTTGAATTTAAGTATTTGAGTTTCATCGAATTGAGGACCGAACTCGAGATTGGAGTAGACAATTTTTTACAAAATGTTTGGTTGGATTTGACAAACTTGAATCTCAAATAATCCAAACTCAACTTGCTCTATGGTTAATCCTACTCGGCTTTATATAAACCTTATTTAAGTAGAGTGGTTTAGTTATTAAATAGGTTTCACATTAGAATTGAACTCAGCCTAAAATTTGAATTAAATTCAAGTCAACTATAATTTTTAATTTAAAAATAAATATGAATTTGATTAAAAATAAACAAAGACATGAGTTTGATCCAAAACCAATGACGTACATCAAACACATTAATTTTAGATCGAGTTGTGTTGAATGAAAATGTCATTTTTAATATCGAACGACTTTTAAAACATGTCTAATCATTTGAAATTAAGATTTTAAATCATAAATCAAATAAAAATTTCAAAATGATCATAATAAATTCTTTAAAGAGTTTAAAGGCTCCAAAGATTCTATTATTACTTCATTCTTTATAATAACCATCTCTAATTATTGAAGATTAATGAATATCATAATGAATATTTTTTATTTTTTAATTTAAAGTTTAATTAAATTCACAATAATCTAAATTTGATTCGATTGAGTTCAAATAGTATAAAACATAATTGAGTCGAAATTAAAATAACATCATTTAATTTCATAATGAAATTATTTCGTTTTGACATTTTAAATTGAAAAAAAAAATAGGACTGGCCGAGCGGGGTTCGAACTCAGGCTTAGACTTGGACTGGAGCTACGTCTAATTCGGTCAGACTCAACCTGAGATCTATTGGTTCTGA
>JAOSBM010000004.1:29485038-29496393 GCA_027568955.1 Erythroxylum tenue
TTAGTTCTACGTTAACATCTGATATAGGGAGATACATCTTCCACAATGTTTCACCACTTCACTTCCATTAACCTTGCTATTTGTTTAAACAGAGTACTAGGATACAAATAGTTGCAGACCCCCACCATGAAACAATGAAACATGATTGATTGATTCAGTCTAGAATATGGACCATATTGGGCCGGTGATTAAGGAATCCGGTAATAGAAACAGGATCGAATCCAGAATAACATGAAAGGTACAATACAATAGCTGCCAAGATATTGAAAAGAACCAAACAAAATTCCATCTACTGTCTTTAGCCTACCGGAGGATTATTCATGACCGGAGGAAAGAATTTTTTGTTCTGTTCTTGAACTATGCAAGTTCAATTCATTCCAGATCCTCTGCAGGGCACTGGATAAGCTCCAAAATGTTCACCACTTCCTCCATGTCTGGCCGGTTAGATGGCACCTGAGAAGCACAAATTAGGCCGAGTTTTATTACTGGAATAGCTTCATCCGCAGGAAAGTTTCCGCGAAGCCTATGATCAACACATTCCTCCACTCTACCATCCTCCAGTGCTCCTCTCACCAAGTCACTGAGCACCACTACATCATCCTCCATGTACTCAACTGGCCTTTTCCCGGTCACCACCTCCAAGACCAAGACCCCGAAACCATACACATCACATTTCTCTGTTATCTTCACAGTTTTACAAGCAAACTCAGGAGCCATGTAGCCAAGAGCACTTTGGATTTTGCTGCTTAGGATGCAGTGGTCTAGCATCGGCAATAGTGTTGCTAAGCCAAAGTCCACAACTTTTGGCTCACCAAAATCATCTATTAGAACATTTGTTGATTTCAGATTGTAGTGAATGATGTTCACATGATGCAGATAGGCCAAGGCTTTTGCCGTTCCTAGAATTACGTCGAATCTCTGTCGCCAGGAGAGACAGTTTGTGTTTGGTACGTCATGCAGATGCTTGTACAAGCTCCCACTGGAAACGTATTCATAAATAAGTAACTGCAATGATGGAGTCCAGTAATAGCCTTCCAATGCCATGAGATTATTGTGCCTGACTTTCCCAAGTTTCTTCACTTCCCTCTCAAATTCTTCTTGGGATCTAATAAAGCTTAAAACTGTTAGTTTCTTTATAGCAACTGAACGCCCATCGCGAAGTGTTGTTCGGTAAACAACTCCGAACCCACCACGGCCAATTTCAGAATCCTTGTTCAGAAGTGCATTTGTCCCAGCAACAAAATCAGCATCACCAGAAAACATGACAAGCTTGCCATACTTTGGATCATTAGAAGGGGAGCAACTGAAATCCTCCCCACCTGACAGTGTGATTGCAGCAGGAGAATGTGACCTGGAAGACCTCCTAACATGGATGTTGAGGAGAGTAACAGCTATCACACCAACAGCAATAAATGAAGCTGCACCAATAGCTATAAGGACAGAGATGCTGAGAACAATTTTCCTATGATGCTGGCTTAAAGAAGAGATGTTGGCGGAATTGCGGGAGTTCGGATCAAGGAAAATGGGTTTCGGATGTGAGGAAGGGCATGAACGGTTGACAAGAGAACCGCATAAAGATGGATTGTCAGAGACAGATGAGGGGGAAATGGTGTTGAAAAAACCTCCAAGTGGTAGCTCACCTTGTAGGCTATTATGGGAGATGTTGAAACATTGCAGGTTTGAAAGATCTGTCAACTCCTTAGGTAAGCTACCAGATAGGGTATTGAAAGATAAGTCAACAAACTGGAGGTTTCTTAGATTCGCAATGGCTGCCGGAATAGGGCCACTGAGATTGTTGTCAGATAAGATCCTGAAAGTTTCAAGTAGAGAACAAAGAGAAGTTTCTGTTAGAATTTGAAGCAAGGGTAAGGAAACAAGTGAAGCCACAGGATTATAACACAAGCATCTTCATGAAATGGCCTTATCAGGAAAAACATGAAACACTTGGAAGCAGCCAAGAAACAGAAATCTAGATCACAAATTCCAGGAAAGCTTGAACTCACAGAGATGTTAGAGACGAGCAGTTCTTTATTTCAGCTGGGATATTCCCAGTCAGTACATTCTTTTCCAGCCTCAGTTCCAAGAGTGAAGCTGCTACTCCAATTTCAGAAGGAATGATTCCATTGAGCATATTATCGCTCAAGTCAAGGACTTGCATTGCTTCCAGTTCTCCTAGGCTAGACGGGATAGAACCCGAGAGCTGGTTCTTGGATATATTCAAGAGCAACAAGCTGCTCAGAACTCCTACATTATGTGGAATTTCACCAGAAAAAGCATTTGAAGAGAGATCCAAGACCTGAAGACCCTGAAGAGACTTTTCCAAGGATGTAACTAAAGGGTTTTTGATGCTTTCACTTAACTTGTTACCAGAAATTGACACACTTTTTACTCCCATCTTAAAAACCCAAGAAGGAAGATGACCAGACAAACAATTCTGACTAACATCTATACTTATAAGGTTGAGGCAATTTCCAATAGATTCAGGTAATCCACCATTAAGCTGGTTAATAGACAGATTTAGTTCCTTCAGTAAATATAGATTACCAACAGAATTTGGAATCCTACCAAAGAATCTATTGCTAGAAAAGTCTAAAATCTCAAGATTCCTCAGTTTCCCAATCCAGCCAGGAACTTCACCAGTGAATGAGTTTCCTCCTAATCTAAGAGAACTGCAACCTGTAAGATTCTGCAACGGCTCTGAAAGGGCACCAGACAGAGAATTGTGGCTGAAATCAACTTGTTTCAGAGACAAACACCCTCCTATATCTGCTGGAAGCTGACCAGAAAACCTGTTCTTTCGCAAGTTAATCGCTCTCAAATCATTCAAGTTGGCAATTCCTCTTGGAACAGCTCTTTCCAAGAAGTTGTCTGATAAATCAATATATTGAAGCTCTCTCAGAAGCCATAAACCAGATGGTAACTCCCCAGAAAGCTGATTAGATGAAAAATTAACAGATAACAGTGTCAGGCACGAGCTCAAAGAATCAGGAACCTGGCCTGTGAGGTTATTCCTAGCAAACGAAACAGATCTCAGTGGCCCACATTGCTGGAAAAAATCAGCAGGGATTGTCCCTGAGAGATTATTGTCGCTCAAGTCAAGAACTTGTAAACCCCCAAGGTTAACAAGACCCGACTTTATGGTCCCAGTGAAGTTGTTACGTGACAAGGACAGAACTTGAAGATACTGCAACCTCAAGAGTCCCCGACCGATGTGCCCAGAAAGTGAGAAGCCGTCAAGAATCAGTTTGGTGACCCTATGAGATACTGGGTCGCATGTGACACCGACCCAATAGCAGGGGGTGTCATCTTCTTCGCACCATGATTTCAGATTAGAGTAAGGGTCTCGAAGACCAGCCTTGAAGACGATCAAACCAAGGACATCATCGTTGAACATCGGGTCCAAGGACTGTACTAAAACTGAAGCCGAAACCAGAAGACAAAGTTTGAACAGCATCTTCAAGCTCACTACTCCAGTATTTCATTAAAGATGAAATCTTTCAAGAATGTTATTCCATGGAAGTATTCGAACTAGCAGTTCTACAACTTGTAATACAAAAAGTCATCGAAAATGGTAAACAGTTAACTGGAATACCGCGTGTAGGGTCCCAAGGACAGAGAATAACATAAAAGAACGGAAGGTTCACATGAAAAATATGAATGGAGGTTACAACCAAGAACAGAGAATGTTTTTGTGGGAAAATATAAGGATACAAATTTTAGCGGCAGGAGGCAATATAGAAGAAAAAGAAAAGCACTAAACACTGAAGAAACGCAAAAGCTCTGTTTTTGATCCAGTAAACAGCCAAAGAAAATGACCAGACAAGTCAGTGTAAGAACTAGAAAGAGACAAACAAACAAAGGTGAAACGAAGAATTAAGGATAACGATGAAACAGAAACAGACAAAAAGTTTGAACTTGGAGAAAAGCTGAGACAAAGTGTTTGAGAAAAGAGAAAGAATGAACGACTTGTTGGGGAGTGGGAGTAGAGCAGACTTCAAAAACAGAGTGTTCCTGAATAAGGCGGCAAGTTCACCGGAAAAAACAGCACCAGGGGCCGGCGATAGGAGTGATGAGCTATAGATATTCGAAGAACTCGAAGAAAAAGAAAGCAATGATAATGGGGTCAGATGATAGAGATGAGAACGAAGGAATAAAAGATTGGAACTTTTGAAATGCTTCTTGAAACAGAGCATTACAGAGAGGCTCGCTTTCTTTGGTCAAAAGAGACTATTATGTGTAACTATGCCTAGCATTTTCTTCTCTTTTCTTTTCCAACTCCTAAACCTCATAGTTTGTTTATTTTCCTTCTCTGTTTTCCACAAGTACGACTTATTTTATGCTCTCTGTCATTTACATTTTTCCAGATAAAGACAAGGACTTCCCTTTTCATTACCGTAATCTGATGAATGGAATCATCTCCATTACTTCTCAAATTAGTGTAGATTATGAGATTGATTTGATTCTTGCATAAGCTAATGCTGAAATGGAGGGAGGGGCATGAAGTTTTAGTTAGATGAACACTACGTAGGTGTTTAAATGACAATATGTTATGGTTAAACATGCATCATCAAGCCGATAGAGCATATCTAAATGGCCCCCAGAATCATTATCTTATATGAAAATAACAAGAGGTCAAGATTTGGAGAAGTTGGTTGATGATTAATGTTATAAATTAAGTTCGAATCAAACTGGGATATTTGACCTGAATCGAGATGTAAATTTATAAATGTAACAGGGACAGTAAAAGGACGAACAGTCACTTCACTTGGTTCCTAACCTTGTTTCACACACACACACACACACATTTATATATGTATATAGACACACACATATGTTCTTGGAGACCAAAACCTGTAAGAAGTCCGTAAAGTACAAGTTAAGCTAAGGGCAAGAGGGCAAATCGTAGTTTTGTAGTTTTCGATATGATTCAGTGTGTTGCCAACTCTAGGTGGAATGTGGCCAAAATTCCTCTGTTTTTCTTTGAAAAATTCTCTGTTTTGTTATTATCAAAAGCACATTAAGCCAAAAGTCCACCAACTCCCTGTTGCGTAGTAAGCTTTATTTACTATTTTACTTGTCGACTTAGGAGGCCTAGCTTGTTGTTAAGTTATTATATTAACATTTTTCTTGCATGCAGAACTTGGAAAAGAACGTGGTGTTCAAAGAATGAGAGATCTGTTTTTGTTAAAAAGGTTTTGCAGTTTGATCTCTCTGTTCGAAATGTTAACTTTTATGGTATGTTTAGTGGTGATTATCGGCGTAATTGGCGGGCTATAAGCCCTTCCATGTCCACACTGCTCTTTGGATTTCTGACAATTGACTTCTTTGATTCCAAGGGTAATATTCAATACCATATCTAGCAAAACAGAGGTTACTTCACCTCCTGATCTCTTTAAGAGCTTCCAAGCCTGCTTATACTATCCTCCTTGCAGTGCCGGGCTAGACTCCAAACTGAACGTAGAAAGGATTTTAAATCCGACCACGAATGCCTGAGTTTAAACTTTGAAGCCATCAAATATAACTTGCTTCGTTAACTGTGACCCTACTCCGGCCAATTTCTCATCATTGAACAGACTCGAAAAAATTTCATTTTCAGACTCGAAACCGAGCTCGGCCAGGTCAAGACCCAAGCTTTCCAGGAACCATTATCAAAAAGGTTTCATCTCAAGCACCAGAGAGTTTTTTCAAAGGGTGAGATATTATGTATTGCTTGTTGATGCTTGGAAAGTAGTAGCATTAAGCTAAGCCTTATCATCAGAATAATGTCTGGAAAATGAAGCACTGAGCAGTGATGGAAGTTCAAGATGGAGAACTTATGAATACCAAATCATGCATAATAGAGCAATTTATCGAATCTAACCAAATGATTCAAAGTAGAAGAAGAAAGTTTGATAATTCCATAGTCAACGCACCGAAAAACACCATCTTTCTCTAGTTTAACTCATTTGATCGTCGGAAACCAATCGCCTAAAAATGACCCCACACTTAATTCTGCAAGTCTAATGATGGGATCCCTAAAAGACAGACTCAGATATCATTCTCAGCCCACTGCACTAGATCTAGCTCTAGATGTTTGAGCTCATACCTAAACCCGGTGAATCTATATACTCGGAAATCATACATCACAACGCAACCCACTCAACAGCTCCTAGCCTTAAAGTCCCTTACTTTTTAGCTGAATATCAGGAAGAAAACAAGTAAATATAACCAACTTAACTACGCAGCAATTCAAATATCAGAAGAAAATTCTAACTATTGAATTGTATCATCCACATGAACTTCAGACACTGTTGTTTACAAAATCTGTACTTTCTAAATACAAAAGAGTGAGACTAAGTGTAAGAAAGCGGAGAATGCATCAAGTAAAGGGTATGCAAATACGACTTTTTACTATTCATTCGGGTCCTCACACATCTACGCGTGAATTATGATGCACTGGTATCTCTCCTTGGCTATCCAATGGCATGTACTGTGCCATAATAGCTCTTATCTCCGAATCCATGTATCTCTGCAAATTGATGTAAGGTCAGATGCATAGTTGTTGACATATTAAGTACATGTCAACAAATCACATAAAAAAACTGAGTCCGCCGGAATTGTTTTTTCTCTATTAGCATAATCAGCTCAAAGAATTCAATTTCCAACATATAAAAGCTAATTGGTATTCTGACTACATACCCGGATTCTATACTTGTAGACTGCATATCCAGCAACTCCAGCAGCGGCTAAGGCAAGAATGATCACCCACACAAAGCTCCAGCTAACCTCTGTGATAGATTCTTTACCTGAAACATGAAAATTTGTCCTTAAGCTCTACCAAAAAAATAATGAGCAAGTATTATTAAATACGATGGAAGGCTGTAAAAGACATAACCAACTAATAATATACTCATTGAACTTTCTGACAATTACGTTCTACTGATTGAAAATTATACATTCTGCATTTATTATTCTTCGTGAGGAGCCTATTAGATGAAGAGAAGATTCTAACGAGCTCATATAGATATAAAAAATTCCAAATGTCAACCAAAGTATATCAATCACAAAACATCAATTTTAAATAACTGGCATTTAGGTTGAACTGTAGAGAAACACGATAAGAACTGAAGATTAAAACTAAAAACATGTAGCTCATGATGGAGCAAGGCTCATGTTATCGTGATGATTATCAATTTTGATGATAGTGACAAGTTTGTATTATTGAAAGCAACAAATGGGGATACTTACTTATGCATGTATCGTGTTCTCGCATGTATAACAAACCACCACTACAGCTGCACTCATAACTGCCCCAGGTGTTCTTGCATTTGCATTGAGGACATTGGCAGGCCAATTTCTCTTTGCACTCATCCACATCTGGAACACAATCAAGATTAATAAATTTTGTAGCAAATTTATCTGTTTTTTGACAAGTAAACTTCTCACATCTGGGACAATGCTAGAAATGATTTTTCTTTACACTCATCTAAGCATAACAAAAAGATGTTTACTTCTTTGAAAGATTATCCCATATCTGAAATTTTATAATGCATGAGATGAACTTCATCAAGAATAAAGTTCTTGATAAAGCAGCTGGCAGATTGAATTGACTAAAAATAAGCATGCGTTGCATTTTGAATTAATACACAAGAGGCCACAACACTTTCCATAATCTTTCAACCATGACTCTCATTACTGTTTGGTCTTTACGGTCAAAATTATTGAGAAAACAGATTCTATATTGGTTCAGGAAAAAATGGTAGACAGTAACAGAACTAAAACGAAGAAAACTTGAATAAGGAATCAAGAGGTACAAGCCAGGTGAACTGATTCATTGTCCATTATCTGTAGCAGAATGACAGGAGATCAAATGATTAATCAAGGGTAGAAATGAGTACCCTCGCATGTGTTGACTCCATCACCCTTAAATCCTCGAGGACACTTGCAACTTTGTGGATTATCATCCTAGAAAATTGTTAGAAAAGTAGCATAAAAATCATTACAATATGTAGCTACAGGAAAATGATTGAAGGAACGAAAATAGAAGTAAAGAAGCTCATTATATTTAAAGCTGGAATACTTACAATGCAAGCAGAGAAAGTTTTACCATCTTGGGATCCTTTCCAACATCCCCCATTATTAATTTCACAACGTAAAGCACCTGAAGCTGCTTGGGGAACAAGGAGTGTGAATACAAGCAGAAAATGGTTGTGTGATTTCAAAATCAAAAAGAATTGCTGTAAAACTCAAGGATCCCTATATCTAGTGGAGCTATGCAAGTTTATAGAAATTCTTGTCCCTTATATTTTCTTCTGAAAAAAGAATGTAATGTTAAAACTTAAGATGACATATCAGGAACTGTTAGCAGATGCTTCAAAATTGTTGGTTAGTTGTTAGTGGGTTTCGGGGGTTTTGTAACTTCTTAGTCGAATAGAATGTTTATTTTGTTGATATTATCTAGTTGTTAGTGGAGGATTATGTGGGCTGATTACCCACTTCCTAGTTAGTGCTTGGTTTTACCTTAGTAGGTTTACTTTGAGTCTATTTATGGAGCTAAACTCTTGTGTTATTTTATGCGAAAGGCAACAAGTTTGTGTAGTATCTTTAATTACTCCTCTGCTTTATTTTTCTTTTTCTTTTTCCAACAGGTACAATCAGCTCGGCATCCCTTAACATAGAAAATACTAGTGGCTAAAATCTCAACAGAATAACATATCAAAGCGGCTAAAATTGAGTCATAGAATAATTAAAACCCATAGCTTACCGAATTTCATTAGAAGCCAAACAGAACAAAAAAAAAAGCAAAAATCAATTGTCTTATGTCCTTGAAAAATTGTAGTGAAAAAGACATTGAATCAGAATTTGAACAGAGAAAGAAAAAATTCACCTTCACAATGAGTATAACCATCCCCAGAAAATCTCACACCTTGTACCACTGGACATTCACACACTCTACCACGAAAAGTATCCTATGGAGTTCAAGTCCAGAAAGTATTTTGCAGTTAGTATTGGCAGATATCCAACAAATATAGTCACTGACAATGGTTGAAATCATGTCAATACCTTGCATGCAGTAAGGTTAGCAGCTTTGTCCTGCCAGCACCCTCCGTTGTTTTCCAAACATTCATTGGTTTCTATATCTGTAGAAATATCAAGTTAACAATGGTCAACATATCAAAGAAAAATTCTGTTCAGTAAAATGGTACTAAATCATTCGTAGAGACTATGACAATACAACTAATGCTATTAATTTTACACCATGATAATAGGTGAAGGAATCATCCTCTGTGCAGTGCAGTAACACACCAGAATCACTGTTTAAAGTCAAAAACTGAAAGAAAATTAACAAAGATTAATTCTATTGAGAATAAGAATTCAAAGATCATAACCTTCAGTTAGACATATGGCTGGTTCTGTTGTCTCCTGGAAGCCTGCACATATAGCCTTCAGAACTGCTCCTTTGTCCAACTTACCTAAAAATAGTATAAGTAGATGGTCAGAAATCACGAATAAGTTAATAAGGTAGTTAAAAGGAGCTGTAATATACCCATTGCACACCTCTATACTGTCTATTGTTTATTACAAGGGTAGGCAGGATAGTCACGTCGCCTCGAGCACCGTGTCCAATCTGAAGTAGAAAATATCCCGATGATACAGCTTGATGACAAAGAAACGTTACAATGCAAATTATTTGTTTTCTATGAACACACCTGTGCCTCCTGCTCAGCTTTAAGAACAGCATTTTCCACATCTGCCTCAGGATCTCCTATGCATTCATCTACCTTCTTGAGATCAATACCTAGCACAAGAGGCAGAATTAAGGAAAAAGTAGTTAAAAACTTTGCCCCTATCTGCGGATACTATGCAAAGAAGATGATGAATATTCACAGATTTATGGAAGACTGATAAACAGTTAAGCTAACTACCAGAAAACAAAAGAAAGAAAACATAGCTTTGGTTTTCTTCCGATAGAAATGGTTGCACAAGTTGGCATACCAAATAACAAATAGAATAAAGAACCCAATGACCTACCAAGAGACTTAATAACTTCATTTGCGCACTCCTTGTTATATTTGTTATGCTTCATTGGGCAACGAATTGAGAAGTCAGTTACATAGTCCCACCAAAGCCATGGTTTTTGACTTTCATTGGCTACTTTGAAAACACAAACTTGACGAAGATTCTGAATCACAACATCTTTTCCATCATACCCTCTACTAAAGTCTTGTTCAGGATCCGGAGCACAGTATCTTCCATGGTTGATGCATTGAGATTTGCACTGCTTGCTCAGAATGAAGGCTTCAGGGCAATACCATGTTATGTAGTGTGGCGTGAACTGAGAGTAACCCTTCTGCTCAAGTATCTGAGCTGCACCTTTGAAGTTCTTTACAAACTCAATCTGGCTGTCACACTTTTGCCCACACTCATCATTGCTATTTGTCCAAAACTCATACTCAACCCGCTCGTCAGGATGTGGAAGAGCCTCTGTCCAATCAAGATTCATGTTAACCATATCTCCATCAGATAAAGCTTTCTTGATATTATCCCCCAAAGACTTGCCGATGAGAGCAGAAGGGATAGTGATGTTCTGTAAATACTCAGCATCTGCATTTTCTTCTGCCGGGGAGTCCATAGTTATCAGTGGTTCGGTTTTGTCATCAGCAACAAGAATAGCGGCAGCTCCACCATTTTGTGCATTCCATGCCTTCAAGGTAAAGTAACAGTCTGCATGGACAAGAATCATTAAGATGAGAAGCTCCAGTTGAAAAATTGAGAAAGAAACAACAATAAGAACACGCCCTGTTCATCTCGATTCGAAATCCCTCTATCAGAAATGAGAAGGGAATGCAAAATAAATAACAAAATATCGAAAAAGTTGCAGCCTCGCATTAATTGAACGGTAGGGTTGACACAACTACTATCAGATCAAATTAAAGAACAATAATTATCCCAATCATTAGCGCTAAATCAACTTCAATGCAAAAGCCTGTTTTGAGCATTTCATATTCAAGAAAAACACATAGATCAAGAACTTCGAAATTGGAAACTTGAGGATGTTAAATAAATAAGCGCTCAACACAGATTCACAAATAACATTTAGCAATAATTAACAACGTTGCCATATGTAGCAAAATTTCCCAAAATATCAAATCTCTAACTTTCTTCTTCTGGACAATCACATTGAAAGTTACGAAACTTCGCATCTAACCAATAAAGATTCAAATTTGACGAGAAAAACAAGAGATCAAAGACGTGAAACTAAAGAAGCTAACCTCCTCGATCGACAAGAAGAAAAGTGGGAAGGCCGCCTGGTTTCGATTTGAAGGAGATACCGACTTCATCGAAGCCTTTGCATGCCTTTTGATTGGCTTTCGG
>JAOSBM010000004.1:29496493-29514961 GCA_027568955.1 Erythroxylum tenue
GGAAGGCCGCCTGGTTTCGATTTGAAGGAGATACCGACTTCATCGAAGCCTTTGCATGCCTTTTGATTGGCTTTCGGATAAACCACAGTCCCAACCAGAGTACCTCCATATTGCGGAACTCCGAAATTCCCAATCGCACACTCATGCACCCCCTTCAATGAATCCGGCGACGTCACTTTCAAGCTATTCTTCTCCACAACAAACCGACCCAAACAAGAACCACATAGCAAAAGCCATACACAGGTTAAAAATCCTAGCTTTACCTTCATGTTTCCTCTAAACCAATTCCCCATATCTCAATCAGATTCCAATCGATCGAAAGAGGAATAACCCAATTTAAGTTATGCCCTCTTTTGCACGAAAAAGTTAACCAGAATACTAAAATATTCTCTATAAATACAACTTTGGAGTCTTAGGGATTAAGGAAAAAACAGAATTAAACCGACAAATTTGATTGATTCAAGGTACTTTCAAAATCCGGAGTCTTTTCAAAAACCCAGATCGAGAAAAATGATGAATTTAGCAGAGAAACTATTTCTGGCAGCTCAAGGTGTCACTTTGATTATTCACCGAGAGCCAATCAAATATCTTTACTTCTTATTTTCTACCTTAATATAACTAGAAAATTTCAAAGCTTTCGTGGCTATATTATTTGAATTGAAATATATATTACCATTAACGACAAAGTTAGTAGTATAAGTAGTTTCGATTTGAAGCTCCATGGAAGACCGCCATTAATGGAGGCCAATTTACCGATTTAAAACACTCCGTTTTGTTCTAGCAACATCAATTAATCAATAAAAGCACCCACCAAGCATCTGATTTTATCAAGAACATGTGGGACCCTGTTGATGGCTTTGTATCTTGGCATGTGATCCACGTGTTCAGTTATACTGTAACAACGTGGGGTTTTACTTTTACATGTTTCCATCGGACTGACATGGTACCTTCGGCGAAACCAGACTCGATAGAGATGTCCAATGATCTGTTTTAATTTGCAAAGGTGAAAGGCTGAAACTTTGATTAATATCAACAGCCAACTCGCCAAGGGCGGATGGGCCTCAACGGCTCTCGGCCATTTCTTTATTTGGACAAAATTATCATGGATGGGCCTTGTAGTAAGAGAGACCATTTGTCCGATGTGAAGTAGTAGTGGAAGATACGTTGCTTCATGAGACTGATTTAGACATGAAAAACTGGTCCAGGCTGGATCGAGTCAAGCTCTGGTCTGTTAATAGGTCGAGTCCGATATAACCAGGCTCAAATGCAGGTTTAGATTCAAGTACTCAGATTCAATAGGACTCAAAATTTAAAAGAAAAATTGAATTCGGACTTATATCTTTGTGACTCAGAACCAAGTTCTCTATTATGTTCTACCTCAGAACTTTCTTGTAAGGTTTTATTCAGAAGTTCTTTGTACACACAATTATGGAGTGCATATCAAAGATTCTGCAAATAAATTCATGGATATGTACCATCTTACAAGTTACAAGGACGGATTGATCTTGTTAGAGATAATGTTTATTATCTGTCATCACTTATCTTCTGTTTCAAATAGATAGTTTGTTAGCAATTAGTTTGTTAGCTGTAGATAATACTGATAGCTAGACTTCACTGATCTTAGATACCTTCACTGCCGCCATGGAAGAAGAAAGCATTCGATTGTGGAATAAATGCTTCTTTGTTGTATCCATGAATAGACCCACTCACTTCTTTAACGAACGAGCTGAAACAAATCAAAAACAGAACAAAGCCAACCCAGAAACCTAGCAGAAGACAACGTTTGACTCTCTCCCCGATCTCTCCGATGGCTTCCACTGACCCCCACAGTAAACTGTTGGTTGAAGAAAACAGAACACCCACCTCCCTCGCACTACTGTCGTATGATTTGACTTGTTTAACTGAAAATGGCCCATAGGCCTTTGTTCAAGTTTCGATTTTTCTTCAAGTCATTAGATAATTGGGCTTGGCCTTAACAGAAGACTCCCACTGCCGAATACCCAGGTAAATGACACATTATTCAGTTCTTCTTCTTTCTGTAAGCGTGAATGTCTCGTCAGCATGAAGTTGCCCAAAAGATTACGATTCTATCTGCTAAAGATTTGTGCTTTTGAAATTGCTCGCTAATGGGTTTGCCACTAAATATTAGTTGTTGATGCCTCAGACTCCATATCAGCATCTTTTAATTCCACTATATATTCCAGTCCACAGATGGTGTTCTTTGCCTAACGTCATGACCTAAACTCCACCACTATGCATGACTTGTATCAGAGTAGTTAAATCACCATTGGAGAAAGCTTTGCTCTTCCTTGTTAATTGGCAAGTTTCTGCTTCCAAAACTTTCCAATATGATGAATTTGATTCATTATCTTGACAGCGTTTTGGTCCCTTCGAGTATTTTTCTCTTGGTTGGTTACCATACCTATCTCTGGCATTGTCTCAAGAACAAACCATTCAAAACCACCAGTGGGTTCAACGCATCAAGAAGGAAACTTTGGCTCCTGAACATGAAAGAGGTTAATCCAAAACACCCCACAATAACATATCTGAGTTCCAAGATTCTGCTATAATGGGTTTGTTTTTCTACTTTTTTTCCCCATATGCAGGGTGATGAGAAGAAAGGTATGCTCGCTGTGCAGAGCTTGAGAAACACGCTAATGGCAACAGTATTTACTGCTTCCATAGCCATTCTCGTGAACTTATCAGTGGCAGCTTTGATTAACAACACCTACAATGCAAGCCACCTTCTAAATAGTACAATTTTTGGGTCACAATCTGGTAAGATTTATGTTCTGAAGTTCAGTCTAGCATCAGCATTTTTGTCTGTCAGCTTTTTATGCAACTCCATGGCACTTGGCTACTTGACTGATGCAAATTTCCTGATAAATGCTTCTGGGGAGTTCTCTTCATCTGCTGATTACACACAGACAATTTTCCAACGAGGGTTCTTATTGAATTTAATAGGAAATCGTGTTCTTTGCATCAGTTTTCCTGTATTAATGTGGACGTTTGGACCTGTACCAGTAGCTTTGTCCTCTTTAGCACTTGTCTTTGTGTCCTATCAGCTTGATTTCTCTGACAAGAACCTGCCAAGTTGTAGTTGATTGAATACAGAATATATATAGATATATCAACTTCTTCTTCTAGCTCTTATCACAAGCTGACTTACCACCTTCTGCATAAATTTAGTGTTCTTGTTAAGATTTTAGATTACAGACTGCGAATTGTATTGTAATTTCGAATAAGACAGATCGTAATAACGACAGAACTACAACCACAAGATTCAACTGTGCCCTTCAAACTCCTGAAAGGTGGTGTGAAAAGCAGACAACTTGATGATGTTGATAGCTCTCTAACCACAAGATGTGCCATTTCTTCCAAGAATTGAAGTGGGTTTTTAATCTTTTTCCGCGAAAGTTTGATCCACAAACTCTTACTTTTCAGTTTTCACACTATCCTCCATCCTCCCATGGCATGACATGAGAAAAGCTTTGTCCTTGAACAGTAGTTTGTCTTTTCCTTTTTTTCTTTTGTCCTGCAAAAGTTAACATCAATGAAACTACTTAGTTGTTTCCATGTGATGTGTGGGACGTCACTCTGCTTTTAATTTCTTCCGCAGAAGATTCTTTTTAACATTAATCTTCTTCTTCTTTCTAGCACTTATTATTACTTTTCTTGTATATGATACTAAGAACTATATTTTATATAGATAGATAGATAGATTAAGTAGGCTAAGACTCTTGGTTTTACATTTTTTATTTCAATTCTTAAATTATTACTTACTTTTTATATTTTAATTATACATTTTTTTGTTAAATTTTTATCTATTTTTAAAAAATTTCAATACAATGATATTTTAGAGTTATATGAATACACGAAAAAAATTTGTATAATAATTAGCAAATATTATAAGGAGACAAACTATAACATTAATTTAGTCATCTCAAAAATCATATTTGTGTCTGAATTCAGTCCGGTCCGACTTAACCTAAAGTTAATAGTTTTTTAAAAAACTTTTAAGACAAATTCAAATTCAGTCATAAATTGTTCCGAGTCAATTTGAAGTTCGAATACATCACGAAACAACGCCATTTTGCCAATTAAATTGAAAAACTATTTAGATTTGGGTTCAAACCATAAACACTACACTCCAATGCTAAGTGTAAGTCATTCTAGCTAAATCTAATTATATTATATGATCCAATTAAATAAATCATGAAATAGGGTTAATGGTGGATTAATTAACCCATGTTTAACTAATGTAGTTGAAAAGATTGCATCCAACTCAACAAAGTCTTTGTCTTTTTCAATGATCAAAGGTAACCCATGTGTGCTATTATGCTCTAGTCATCAATATAGCCTTTAACTTTGTTTTCTCATCAAAACACCTACTAACAATTTTTACTAGCCTTTTTTTTATAACCTTTTTTAAAGAACTTTATAGGTAATCTTTAATTTGACTCTTACAATGTGAAAGTGCTGCTTTGAACTTTCAACCCAAATTAAATTTAATTGAGAGTGATACATATCATTGTGCACAAATCACAAGCCAAGTTTGAAATTGGATAACACTACATAACATTTGGCTTGGGGATGCAATATTGGTTTTAGGATGTTAAAATTGAGCTTCTTCTTCTAATGATACTTTACTTATAATCTCAACATTAAATACAAGATTAACTATACGACGAATAAATAGGATTTTTTATCGGATATTATTGTTAAAAAAATAAATTATTCTCTTTAAAATTTATATTTTTACTAGAGATGACAATGAATCAGGGTGGGCCCAGGTTGCTCCTGACTCGGCCCAACCACGGGCCAGTCCAACTTTATTTTTAAAAAATTTTAAAAACGACGTTATATTGTATCTTTCTGTAACGCCATGGGCTTAGACAACCTCAGTCCAAGTTCAACCTGTGGCCCGATCGGGCTAAGTAATCTCAATCTATGGCCCGACCCATGGTAGGATCAACTTAGGCTGAAGTCAGGCCGGGTCACATTTGTCGTCCCTAATTTTTACTATTTATAGTATTAAAGAAATAAACGGTTTTTAATATTTGTCACTTTATTATACTCGAATTGATATTAAAACGACATTATTTTAGTTTAACTAATTTATTTTGGTTAATTGCACCAAAATACCATCTAATTGTAAAATTGATTTGACTCATTAGGCAAGACTAAATGTTTCATTAAATTCAAACTTAACTTAAATTTTTATTAGCTCAAATCTAGTTTACTAATTGTGGATTAGAAAGATCCAACTTTGTGGATATCCTTTTAGTATAAAGAAACATATAGACATACCTTTTTTTTTCCAAGATTCCTTCTTTTGACCTATTGAAGGTTTTATTTAATTTTAAGTCTTGATCCAACACTTTGAGTCATTTGTTGTTTTGAAAACCACCTACCTAATACAACATTAACACTCAAGGACATTAAATTCACTTATCATCAACAACCATCCATCTTTTGTTTACAATTTTATTGTACTAAAACTTACAACAGTCAAGAGTAAGTGTAGAAAAGTTAAACATTAATTATTAATAATTTAAGGTCGGCAAAATAGTCCAATCATAGTATGATTCGATCTTATTTGAAGTTAAAAATATTTTTAAAATTATACATTTGAATTTAATATAATTTATATGCGTTTTATATCATCTTAATTTTCAGACAATATCGTATTAAAATTAATTTTTATCAATAATCAATATAATAAAATTCATAATTTTTTTCTTGAGTATCATTTATAAGACTTCTTAGCTTATAATAATCTTTTAATTTTGTAATTAAAAGATTATTATAAGTCTTCTTAGCTTGTAATTTTGTAATTAGTTAGGAAAAAACAAAAGTAGCTAAAGATCTTTCATTCCAAAGGTCTTTGGTTGTATGTTACAATGGTTGGTTGAGGTTTTGCGAAAGCTATCAATTTTAGGGTAAAGCAGATAGCTTTCTTCTAAGAAACTTAAACACAACACCCTTTTGTACACAGGAAATTTCATGGAAGTAACTTTCAGGAAAACTCAGGAAATTGCAGCACATCGTCTTCGAACTTCACAGATTCCATTTCCACCATCATATCCATCCCAAAACTGTGGGAGCTAGTAGTGCACGAGGAGGTGACCCCAGAAATTACATCTCCATGATCGTATGTAGATAGCTCCGATGGCAGAAGAAAATCGGGAGATAATGATTGGTGGTGGTGGGGGAACGAGCCATGGCCGCCATTTTTGGTTGGGAAATGGTTAGTAAAGCTTAGAAGTTTGGAAGACTCAGAATCAATGACGTCCAGGACGACTTCAGAAGGTTTTAACAAAGGTTTGCATGTGTGATGACCATAATATGTTGTTCGATACAAAGGTGGTTCGTCATCGATTCTCTGGACTTGCTTGGTTGCTTGACACCCTTGTTCATACTTGTGGGTGCATCTGAAGTAGTTCCTGAAACATTTAATCAGATCGATTCCGATAAGTTTTTGAAGCTAAGTAACGTAAGAACACAAAAATATGAATTATTGAAGTAATAATTACCTTGAATATTTGGATTTAAGAATCACCTTCTGACCATATTTTCTCCAAGCATGTCCGTCGTCTACTAGAGCCGGACTGTCTATCGTCCTCGCCTGAGAAGTCCTCCTGAAACCACAAAGCATTTCAAATTCAATTGTTTAGCAGAGTGGCCTGAAGAATATCAACTATGGAGGTGTTGACCAATTAAATGAAGTTATTACCTTCTCTTATAACATCCCCTCCGGCTCTTTAACTTGGAGGACTTGCAACTCTCGACGGAGTCCTCCGACTTTCGGCCATCAAAACAAGGAGAACCCACTTGAGTACTCGCCGGAAGCTGAGAGACCTCATCGGACTCAGCACTATTTAACATGGAAAGAGTGTTGGAAAAGGACTTAAAGATTCCTGTTGCAAGCTCTCTGGCATCGTCATCATCACCAGTGGATTTGATTAGAGCAGCTTCAAGTTGGATAACAAGTTTCCGACCGCGAAGGAGCTCGTGCATCACCTTGTTCCGGTCAAAAGGTAGTGTTTCCGGAGAGAAAAACGCCATTTCAAAGGTTGGTGTAGTAAATCTAGAGAGTGGACGAGAGGATTTTATCTTGTAATTTCAGGTTCATGGAACATGGAAGGAAACTTTGCGGAAACTTCCAACGTTTCAAGACCAACCAATCCTACGCGCAATCCTGACAATATGTACCTCACTGACTTAGGCTATGCCTATTGGCTATTCAGGAGAAATGTATGGAGCGTGACGAAGTGGCGCGTGAGCCTGACAGATGAAGCTTGTCTTGCGACATCGTAATGACGTTCGTTGGATTACGTAAGTGGGCAATTGCCACGTGTCAGTTGATTATAAAAATAATGTAGCTACAACTGGCATTCCAACTTGCGGTGAAATTTCGAAGACAACCTCTTTTTGTTTTAGGGCGAAGAGCTATTTAACCTTTGTTTTTTTTTGAAATAGATTAACCCGTACTTGTTATCTTTCGAATACGTAATGGATAATTTTTTAAATTGACGTAATAATCTGTAAATTACGCCAATTGAATATTTTGTAATAGACAAGTCTTGTACAATAGACTCGATTAAGAGAGTGTAGGTAGAAAGATTCGAAAATTTATAAAACGTTATATATAAAATTTAACATTTAGAAAATGTTTAAAACAGTTCTTGCTCCTTTTTGTCTTTGTTTTTATATGAATAACAAGGATTGCAAATCAATCCGATTCGAATTGAAATCCAACCGAACTTAATTAAATCAATTCAATAAACATAATAAAGTATAGTTATTGTAATTTAAATTTTGAATCGGACCACAAATTTTATAGCTCAAAATTGTTTTAATTCAAGATCAAATTAAATCTTAGATTGGTCGACTAATCTTATGACTCAAATATGAGCTATTTTTTGAAACGTGGTCATTTACGCTCAGCGCATATTATTTATATCCAAAGATAAAACGTTATACAAAAAGCTTGAAAAGCATACCCCATTCGAAATCAGACATAAAATCAATTGTCCTAACTATCTTATAAACAACCTGATTCGCTTCGCTGATCTCTTAACAAAGGCGTGCGGATATGATATGGATGGGTATCTTCATTATGGTTAAGTGCTTGTTGGGATAGTGACGTATTCTCACATGCCAACCAACGAGTCAAACAACTTGTGCACAACAGATATTGCCAACTAGTCTAATTTTCAAGGTTCCCCTTTGACCAAGAATTATATATCATGGGTTCACATGGGGATGTAGTGTTGTTAATAAACTATCAAGGACCAACATGACAAGTTGTTAAACCCAAAATGAAAGTAGTATTCAAGGGCAACTTTACCCTTCTAATCAACGTTATATGCTATAAGGCAAAAGACTAATACTTAATTTTAATAATAACAATAATCGCTAAAAATCGAACCGCCAATTACCGATCTAATCGGCCAAAAAAAAAAAAGAAAAGAAAACCATGTATATTACTCTACACTGAATGCTCCATGCACAAAGATATATTCAGAAAGACTAAATTTTCTAACTAGCAATCAAGCAAAAGAAGAATGGCTCAAAAAGTCTATTTCTTCTTTTATACGCACAAAGATATGAAAGAAATTGAACTTACAATATACAGATTACTAGTCCTCCTCCACAATCACTCGCCGTTCACTTACAATCTACTACTACTACTACCACCTACCTTGGTTCAAGCACCAAAAAGGAAGCGCAATTCTATATCTAGGCTTCTAACTTGGTAACACTAACACCATTATCACACACCAATTGTAGTATAACTAGACATAAAAAGAAAAAAAAGAAGATATTCTTCCCTTTAATTGCTAAATGTAAGCAAAAAAAAAAAAAAGAGTCTTACATAAAACTGTTATACACTTAGAAAGCTCCCTTACCTTCTTGCACCCACTTCGGGGCTTTGAACTATTATGATCAACATCCAGTACTTCACATTGGGACATTTTTAGATCCAAAAATGGTAGTGTGCAGAGAAGTTGATATTTCCTTTCCTCTATCACAGTCACTCAAAAGTTATTTCACATTGGGACATTTTTAGATCAAGCCATCTTCCTATCCCTTTTTAAGTGTATAATGATCTACCCACTCTGTTATCAAGTGTCTGTCCATTTGATGACAAGTCATTGTTAATTGCTACGGTAACCAAAATTTTTGGTAATGGGGAATTGATGTGAAGAGGGAAACCAACATAAACTTACTTTTGAACTTGATAGCCATATGCTACGGGGAAGCCATAGGATGGATATGTTGGAGGAAGCTGTAGGTCGGTCAGTGTGCAGTTGTCTTAAATGATGATAAATGTACAGGTCAACTAGCACCTCCATCAGGACTTGATCTCAAACAATCAGGTTATCTTTTCAGTATCTCAGCTTCTCTGGCTATCTGGATGTCTGAAGGCCAAAAGGTTTGATATCCAACTTTAAAAACAAATCGAGGGAGTAATGCGACAACAATTATGATCAAGATGGTGAGCCAATAAGTTGGAGACTTGGCAAGATGGTAAATCGTCCTGCAGAAAGTAAGTCAAATTTCATCTACTTTTCGGCATTGATAAAGGAAAAAAAAAAACAAAGTAAAATGAATCCAAAGAATACCGTCAGAAATCTACACACTAACCAATAATTTGGGAAGACAGGTATAGAATCCAATACTATCATACAAGTGTAAGTAATGACCACCGAACCCCAAACAGCTGCATGAGTAATATACACCCAACGCTGAATGTCCATTGCCAAGTGAATATTAACAAGTATAACAACTGCGATCGTCCACAAACTGCCCAAGCTCCATATATCAATTGTGCTCTCCCTGTAAACAAACAGGGGTATAGCAAAGAGAACAATACTCTGCCATAATGTATCAGCCATGGTGATCCAGAAGAGCTGCATATTGTATGCCTCCTGTCTATGCCCCGCACCATAGAGTTTTGGGTATTGTAGTAATGTCCGATGACTTAAATCCTTGTCCAAAATGCCAACAACAATGGTAGGGATAGATGTATATATGACAGAATAAAAAACACTACTCCAATCTGTCAATGCTGAAGTTGTTGAAAAGGCAGTGCACAATATGTACCTACAGATATGAAATAAAATCACAATGATCAAGAAGAAAAGCCTCTTAAGTATTTCACAAGACTTCATAGTATAGAACTAAGTGCTACCATTAACTAAAAATATGTCAGACAAATTTCATGCAAGATTACCACTGGGCCCTGGGAACAAAAGGGGCAAACTATAGACAGAGATGGACTGAGAATCAAAAGTTATATGGAAGATCAGCTTTTCATCAAAATGCTGATCATCAAAGAATTTATAAAGCCAAAGCTTTTTCTATAATAATTAAAGGAAGTCCTAAGGTTAAAGATAATCATCCTAAATTGTAAGGAAAACAAAAGAAAGTTGTCAAGATAACTATACAAACACCTATATGTGCCATACAATTGCATCACAGTTTTGATTGTCATCAAGTATCCAGACTCACCAAAATAACATCATAACAAAAACAGCATTCCGGTAGAAATTGTAGAGAACCAAGTATCCAATGCGTTGGTAATTCCAATGTCCATGGACCAATAATAGTCTTTTCAGAAACCGAAATTGACCCATTGCAAAATCTGATGCCATCACTGCTTGACGTCCTTCTTTACCACATATGCCTACTCCAACATCCGCCATTTGAATCATTGAGACATCATTGGCCCCTACCAAATATCAGTAAGCACAGTCAAGTAGAAGGATATCAGCAATTGTAAATACCATAATGATACAATCTTCCTAGAGAAATTAAACTTCATTTTAGTTTTTCAACCTGCTCCTTCCAGCCCCTACTCCCTTTGTCTTCTAACAAAGAATAAAGGTAGAAAACCAGACAACTCACCATCACCTATGGCCAGCGTCATATCATCAGTCCGGCTCTTGATTAAATCAACAATACCTGCCTTCTGCAATGGTGCTACACGACAGCACAGCACAACTCTACAGGAAGTCGCAAGCTCGAAAAGCTGTAAAATATATTTAGAACTATTAAGTGACTTTCAAAATAGATAATGATGCAAAACATGAAGCTGGTAGGATGACATCTATGTTCAATAAATCCTGAATTAATCTAAAAGATGTACTAGATGCTCGCCTCAAGACCCAAAAAGGGAAGAAAGGAGAAGAAAAGTGCAACAAATTGTGCCCAAATAATCTGCGTAGATAATAATCACCTTTGATTCAAGTTCCTTCTCCAAAATGTAAACCAAACTGTTCCCATCAATTATAAGTGCAAGTAGTGGTTTGAATATTCCGTCTGTCTTCCCATTGCACATCTCAGAGCGATCAGTTTCATTATGTTTATCACAGTTGAAGTTATGGCCTCTTCTGCTAGATGACATCATACCATACTTTTCCTTAGCTTCCACCAATAGTTTTCTGCATTCAATCTCAGAATTGCCATTAATAATTATTTGCTCCATATCAGGTGTCAAGAGTCTGCAGGAGAGCCCAATTGAAGTTGCAGTTTCTTGCTTATCCCCTGTCAGAACCCAGACTTTGATCCCTGCTTGCCTGAGTGATTCAATGGCTTCAGGTACACCATCTTGAAGCTTATCTTCAATGGCAGTTGCTCCAAGCAAATTTAGGTCACATTCAATAAGTGCTGCTGTTTGACGCAATTTGGCAGCTCTGTCTGACAAAGAAGTGCTTGCATCATCAAATTTACATTGCCACAACTCAAGTTCTGCTTCAGTAAGATCCCTTGCAGCAACCACAAGTGTACGTAAACCTTGTGATGAATATTCAGTCAAATGACATTCAGTAGGATGTCTTATATGATCATTTCTCCCACTGTCATTGGCTAGAATACTGAACATGGAAGAATCCGCGCCTTTCACTAGCACTTTTACAGCATTATTAGGGAATTTGATTACGACAGACATTCTTTTCCGCACACTATCAAATTCATGCATTCCCAAAACATCAAACCTAAATTAAACCAATTGACACAGTGTTACAATTCGTAGCAATATGAAAAATAAATGATTAAACTACAGAATAGAGCTACTAGGATGAGATTGTAAGGAAAAATTTGAAACCTTAGTTTGTTGCCATTGACATCAATTACTATGTGCCCAGATGTCCGCTCAAAGAGAGTATATCCATAAGCAGAAGCAGCAGCAACTAATGCTTGCTCATCAGGAGATTCACCCTGATACTCAATGGATTCTAACTCCTCGTAGAGTTGGCTCTCGGTGATACTAGGTATGTCTCTAGAACAAATTGGAATCACCGTATTACATGCAGCCAGTGTAAGGAAAAACTCATGAGCAGCAATCCTTTCTTCTCCAACTAAATCATTGTGCAATAATTGCATTAGATCAGGATCAACAGCAATTGGGCATTTAAGTTTCCATCTCCTATGCAAAGTTGCAGCTGCACATATTGAAGGAAAGTGGAAATTAACAAAATGTAACTTGTTCTGTCACCTAGAAATTAGCCAAACTCACCCAACACCAAAGATACAGCACCTAAAGAGAGAGTATCAGAAAAGGAAGAAAGAAAAAAAAAAAAAAGAATGCTCGAGTTACATATATTGGCAAGGTGAAATAGAACTTCCATAATATGTTCGTAGATGAGTAGAAAGTGTATGTTAGCAGAAGAAAATGTAAAAGGGACAAATACCAGTGTCCGCGCTCTCTATTTTAAAAGAAAGGGAACTGCTAAGCAAATTCCTCATATCTAAATTCCAAATTTCCACTGGATTTATTCACCTCTCGCCTCAGGATATAATTTGAAGTAGTTAAGAATCCCAAATCAACAAATAGTTTTAGTAGCTCACTAAGTAGGCAAGACATCAACAGAAGTTGTACAAAGTCAAGTTCATAGACAATAGAAATGCTCCTATCATGATTACATAACCAAGTTGTGAATGATTTATATAGTTCGATACCTGAGTTGTTCTCTTCCTTCAGTTCATCAGTCATACACAATGCACTCCCATAATTCTTCCCATACACACTAGCTCTCCGAAATTCCATCTTGTTCTGAGTTAGTGTTCCTGTTTTATCCGAGAAAACATAACGAATCTGACCCAAATCCTCATTTATATTCAGAGACCTGCACTGAAATCTGGAAGCAGAGCTATTGTCATACATATGTTTGTCCCCTATCATGAAGTAGGACTGTCCTAGTCGAACCAGCTCCATAGTAATATAAAGAGATATTGGGATCATTATTTGAAAAACTATGATGGAAGATAAAAAGGAGAAAAATATTTCCATTGCGATTCCATAATATTTATATCTTTTTCCATAATCCTTCCCTTGATTGAAGTATCTCTTTCTGTAATAAGGTAAGGTATCAAGCTGCTTTCCATAGTGCACAAGCCACAGTCCCATTCCAAGCGCCACAACCAGACACATAGCAAATAGAAATATAGACAGCCAAAGAGTCTCTCGGTTCATGTAACTTTCCAGTCTACTTCGCTTAGCAGGAGAAGCTGCACTGTTCATCATTGCTTTTGTTTCCTGTCCAGCATACACCACAACACCAATTATCCAGTCAGTGTTTTTCAGCTGACAACCACGCAAAACAATATTAGACTGGCTGAGGGGAAAATGATATCCATTAAACTCCATATTGGCTGTAAACTCATAAATGTTCCTGTTAGGCTGTTCACATCTGATTAGTCCTGAGATCACGGATCCTTTCAATACTGCTAAACATGTCTCCTGCCTGGCATACCTGGTCTTCAAGTTTGATTCACCATCCAAATTCATTGTCTGAATGTACGCAACCCCACTAGGATCACTTGTACCCAACAAAACCATGTCACAAGGAATCGACTCGTCAGCGCTGATCTTCACAACTTCACCAGCTCGGACCTTTTTCCATTTTTTCAGTTGGAATTCACCAGATTGTAGAACCAGAGCCTCTCTATTGTTCTCATTCCTGTCTGATCTGTGCCTTCTCCAATCCTCATAGCCATCTTTGATAGCAGTGACACAAAGCACAAAAAGAAGAGGAAAAAGGGATACGGTTCTACCAAAAACTGCTAGAGGAGGAAGCTGATTGAGGGCAGCAATGGCAAGAAAATAAAGATAAGCAACCCGATGAAACTGAATGAAAAGATTCTTTGGCAAGAAGGTAATTAGGGTATACTTGCTGGTTCGGATCTCATTCCCTGTGAACTCATACTTGTCATTGGTTCTCCTCGGATCATTGATATAGATGAACCTGGCATCCTCTTCAGGCAATATATTATCGTCAAATTGCGCACTTTTGTGACGGTTCCTCCTCTGAGACTTGCTCAACTTATCATGAATGGCAGACGCAGGCCCAAAGTTCAACTTACCGTGTGCTGCCGATGAATCCCCAGAAATTTCAAAGGTGCCAGAAGAAACGTTATTACTGGTGTTATGCGGTAGTTCCATTGTGCCCCACGATCGCAGTTCTGCAGCCTCCCACGTGGGGCATTCCAATGAAACCCGCTCAAAGAAACGAGAGTCGACAGAATGGAACCTCCTCTCTGATGCAACAGCACTACACTTTTCGGATGCAACAGAATTGACACTACTAAATCTGTTGCCTCCAACACCAAGTTCTTCTTCTCCTTCCTCCAAACAATCTAGGTCGAAGGCATTGCTTTGAGCGTCACTGAAGGTGGATGAACTGGTATAGTCAGTACGGCAGAGACAACCTAAAGAGCCAAACCTGCACGAGTGACGAGGGACCAATGCGGCTGAAGGATCTGATAAGGACGGTGGTTGGTGGCCAGGAGTCATAAATAAACTTCCAATGTACACATTGGAGAATCAATTCAACAACTTCCCAACTTCCACCTCCCCTTAAGCAGGAAACCCAGAAATTTTATGCCCGGGGAAGCAAACCAAATAGATTAATTCTAGCTTCCTTTCCGAGAAACCATCTCAAACAGAAAGCTTCTCCTTGCCCGATGCACAAATCAAAGGTTACCATAAGTTCTGACTCTGTGTTTGCTTCTTAGACAAATTGGGAATGCAGGTCCAACATGAAACGCTTCAAGACTATGTTCAAAGGCAGGCAGTTACGAAAGGAAAATTGTCCAAACGATAAGAGGCTAAGAGGAACAAGAAATTAGAGTTAAATTAGATGTCGACAAATCCCTGATCGATCCAGACTACAAACCAAACTTCACGGATCTCCTTATGCGCAGTAGGAGACAAAACTGGAAAGCACATGAGACAAGAAAACGAATTACTAAGAAGGTACAGTTGGTCAGAAACCTCAAGTTCTCATTACCCAAATCCCAAAATCCTAATTCTTTAAGCCCTAAGCCATAAATTACCACGAACAAAAAGACGTAATTAAAACTAATCCTCTTAATTAATGAAAAAGTAAAGAACGAAAGAGAAACAATAAATGCGGAAGGTACCAGAGAGTATTCAAAAAAACTTATCGTCTCGGGAAAAGACAGAACCACAGCAGCTGATAGTTGTCGTGAGATCAGAATTCGACTTATGTACATTACGTATAAATGAATACACTGAAAACGAAATCATGGCGAAATTGGCAGTCACTGAAACAGTAAGCTCTGAGTGGGTGTGGCAGATCAGATCACAGTCACAGCCCCACTTTTTGATTTAACCTTTTTATAGCTTTCGTTTTCTGGCAGTGGATGGATGATTAATGACACAGTCGTAGATGGAGTTTGGTTTCGCAAAAACCTAGGGCTAGGACCCAGGCCTAGGCCTGAATTATATTACGGTAATACGTAATACACAACGAACAGGCGGAGTAGGACCAATGCAATAAGCTTCGGTGGCGGCGGTGGCGGAGGAGAGAAACAAAACTAGTGAGGATATCGGTGACGGAGAAGGAAAGAGAGAGATAAATGATTTCTTGGGCTTGTCCGCTCACTTAACGACTGAAGAACTCTTGGTCTCGTCGTCGTTTTATTATTCTTGTGAATAATATATATACAATTCTATGTCTTATTTATTTCATTTCTATATAGTATTTATAGTTTAATTCATTGTTAAATTTTTTCATAATTTTTAATTTTTTAAAAAAATTTCTGTTATATAAATATTAAAAATAACAATAAACACATATTTAATATAAATAAACACATAAGTTAATTAACTATTGCTAATATTATAATTTACTTTCTTTTTAAACTTAATCAAAATTTATTAAATTTCACTATTTAATAATTTAAATAACTATAATATTAAATTTTTATAATTCAAAATTTATTTACTATTTTTTCAACATAGTTATATGACATTAAAATTAATTTTTTAATTAAATATTTTAGTTATTCAAGATATTTCAATGTTCAATTAATTAGAAAATATCTTAAATAGATCACATTAAATTTTCAAGTAAAGATAAAAATCAATTAATTCAAATTTGATAATTTGTTTTATTAATTCACAAAACAACCCTTTTAACATAAATTTATGTTGATTTATTATGCGTTATTAAGAAATATTATTATTTTGTATCGAATGTGAATTTATTGAAAACAATTTCTCTGATCAAGATTGCGTGCTACTGAAATTTTTCAAACTTTACTTTTTAGCAGGATTGTTGCTGATTATTATCATCATCGTCGTCGTCGTCATCACACTCAATTCGAAGCCCCGTAGTAAAGCGGAGTCTGGAGAGGCTTTTTTGTTTTTTCATAATATTTATAAATTTAAAAAAATTTGATAAAGATGAGTTATTTCAAGTGTGGTTTGTACCGTTGAGAAGGAACTTGTCTTTTGCGTGTTTGGTTAGTTGACTAGATTCTTACTCAATTTAGATTCTCCGTGTTCCTTACTATGTTTGGACATTAAATGTACTTTTTTATTCCATGAATTGAAACCTTTTGCTTTTTAACATCTCCATCCCGGATTATTGGAACAAATATCTCAATTCGCTTTGAACTTAATTATTCAATTAATAAATAAAACAAAATTATTTTAAATTACCACAATTCTTAAAAATTGAATATAATTAAAATTTTAATTAAATCAAGTTTTACTAGTTAATTTTATGCCAAATTCAAGTCAAAAATATTAACCATCAAATCCAAATATATTGTATTTATTATTAATTAATTCACAACTGAGATTGACAAAGGCCCGAATTAGGTTTATTTTATTGAAATTTAACAAAAGACAATTAATTTAATATAATTGAGTCAATTAAAATTTGATTCTTTAGTCTATAAACAAAATGATATAATTTTAATAAAATTTAATAAGTTCCTGTTTGGATGACCTTTTGGAAAGTCAATAAGAATTTTTCTCCACCACAAAAGTCTTTTTTAAGAAAAATAAGTGTTTGGCTGTAAAATAAAAAGACACTTCTTTAATAAATATGAAGTTTTTGACAGTCAAAATACAGTTTTTTAAGAAGCTCAAATTTGAAACTTTTCAAAAAAGCCTCTCAAATGGTTTTTTTTGAGTAGATTTTTTAGATCAATTAATGAGTTTATTTTGTGGTTCCTTTTGCTCTTATATTTTACACATAATTCCCACGATATCCACAAACATATCTTCACATTTATTATGTATTTAACTATTTACTCAACTTGAATATTTATTTTGAAATTTATATAATATTATTTGACTTTTTTTATATGTCTTAATATTTGTTTTTGATATTAGTTTTACTTATGTTATAATCCATATAAAAGATTTGGTTAGATATATTTTAATTTATGTTTCATATAGTTTAAAATTATATAATAATTAATATATTGTGCTTTGCATATTGTTTAATATACTTTAAATAATTTTTATATGCATAAATAATTTTTATTATAAAATAAAATATATTTAAAATTAAAAATACTTTTTATTTTTATATTGTCAAACAATCTACTGTATAAAGCTCTTTTAAAAAAGTTTTTTTTAATGATAACCAAACAGTTAATTGATTTTTTAGAAAAATTCTTCTCGGAAAAGTTCTACAGAAAAAAAACTTTATTAATAAAAGCTCTATTAATATAAGTTTAATTAAACAGAGGCTAATTTAATTTAAAAATCGGTTAACTCGAACTGACCAATTGATTTCAGGTCGAAGCCAATCCGAAACGTCAACCTTGACGCACATCAATGGGTCAGGTGTTCTACTGCTCACTATTTCTCCTTTGGGCTCTAGAAAAACTTAGGGGGCGTTTGTTTTCATTGTGGTTTTTGGTTTTTTGTTTTTGTTTTCAAATTTAATAAAAAAACTTGTTTGGTTGAGTATTTAGTTTCTGTTTTTGGTTTTGGTTTCTTTTAAGTTTTCAAAAATTATGAAAACCATAAAAAGTGGTTTTTGTTTCCTGTTTTTTTTTCATAATTTGATTTACTATCATTTAAATATATATTATTTAATTATTATTAAAAATTATAAATAATTTAATTCAAGATTATATATTTAATAAATTAAAATTAATTATCAAAAAATTATGAATAATTTAATTTTATTT
>JAOSBM010000004.1:29519717-29589437 GCA_027568955.1 Erythroxylum tenue
TATTATTATTATTATTATTATTATTATAAAGAATGATTTATAAAATTAAACAACAATAACTACTCAGAATAAATCTCGCTGATACGCAGGATCCAATACTTCGCAACTTTACCCGTAATTATTAGAGAGGTAATTTATAAGAATTAATGATTTTATATTTTTAATTTATAAAATCAATAATTAAAAATTAAACAAGAAGTTCGAACTAACTGATATTAACAATTTAAAAATATTTTTAAACTTCTTTTTTAGTAAAGTAATAAAAGGCGAGAATTATTACGAGAAATTACGGGTCATTTGAAATAAAATTGTTAAATAATTAATATAATAAATTATCATTTGTTTCTTTAAAGATAAAATTAGTTATTTCTTTCACTTTGTTTTACAAAATATATTTATCGTAAAATATTATTTAGACTCAATCAATTAGTGAATCTAAACTTAGAGCGTTTTCACGGGATAGAATTTCCTCAAGAAATATAAGATTTTCATGAGGCTGATCTTGAGTCCTTTCCACAAAGGTCAATCTTTGCCTACTAAGCAAAAGGATAGCAAGTTACAAATTCTGTCTCGGTAGGATAGACATTTATTTTATTTTTATTATCACTCTGAAAGAGCTAGAATTCTAAGGGAGCGCTTGGTTCACAAAAGAGAACGGGAATGAGAATATGAATGAATATAAGGAAGAATGAGAATGAATATAATCATTATAATTATGACAGTTGGTTAAGATGAAGGAATGATTACCATTACCTTTGATGGTGGTTGATTTTTTAAAACTCTTGAAAAATAAAATTTTGTTTTATATCAAATTTTAAATATAATTAATTAATTATATTTTATGCACTCTATTTATAACGACAGAATGTTCAAAATCAAGTATATTGTAGTATTTTTTTTCCACAATTTCAAAAATTGTAAATTTTTAAAAAAATTATACTCTCTCTGATTCATAATAAGTGTCGTTTTAGAGGGAGTTTAATTATTTAAAATAAGTGTCGTTTGTGACTTTTTATGCGTATTTATAATTTGACTTCCAAAATTACCCTTTAATTTCTCTCACATCTTAATTACACAGATTATATCTTCAAGGCACTTTAACTTGTAATTAATAAGAGTATATTAGATATTTCATTAACTTTCTTAATAAGTGTGCATTCTCCTAAAACGATACTTATTATGAATCGGAGGGAATATTTGTATTTATTACCCTTAAATTAATATTATTTGATAAGTCTGTAATTTATTATGGTTGTTTAAATTACTCCGAGAAACTGTAAATTTAATAATAATAAGTTCATTCACCCTCGATGAATGGTCCAATTAAAAGCATGCATAAAGCCTTTGTATTAAAGAAATAACTCAATGATTTCCATTCCTCTGAATTAGTAGGGGAATGGAGGATTGCCAAGAATTGGGTAATGAAAATGTTACCCCTTCAATGATAGTTTGATGCTAAACACAAGTTTTCATTCCATTCCCATACATTTTTCTCCATTACCCTCAAACAAACACACCCTAACTTTGGTCCAAAGTTAACAAACTTAATTCGAGTTGATGGTTAACTTGGATCGATTCAAAGTTAATGATCAAAAAGTTAACAAACTTAACTTGAATTGATCATTAACTTAGATCGGTCCAAAGTTAACAAAATTAACTCGAGCTGATCATTTTAAATTGAATTTAATTTTTTTAATTTCAAATTTCAAATCAAGTTTAGGCCTTTTTTAATTTTAAGACGAATTTGATTCAAACATTTTTAGACTTTAACAAACCTCGAATTAAAGCTGCGACCGATCTATATTGAAACGAATAATTACTTTCGGGCCAGAAAAACCCAATTCAACCTAGACTCAAACTAAATACTTTGAGCCCAATTGGGCTTTAAATCATACTCAAGTTGAATAAAAAAAATAAAACTCGAATTCGGCTTGACCCGTTATCATCTCCAACAACTAAGCTCAATTAGGCTTTGAACTAAGTTCGAGTACTAAAAGAAGGTTTCGGGCCGGACTGCCCCAAGCCATTAAGCAATTAATAACGCCCAAGAATCTCCTATGAAAAAAACTCGATTCAAACAAAAAACCAAAACGATTTTCCAATAATTTCACTTGCTCTCTTGTAGCTTGAAACATCCATTATCGTACTAACATTACTTATCAAGAAAAACATTACATGCTGCGTTCGTTCAAGTACTTCTATAGTTCGTCATGGTAAAGGACTGTCTCCAGAGGATGATTCTTCTTGCAGCTCCACTTACAATTCCAGGAACAATAAGAATTCAAGACTGCAATTCTTGTGGAATGAAGGGATATGATATTTGATGTTGAAGGTGACTTTGACAGAACAATTGCGTACCCGTCATCCATGTAATCCGTTCCGTCAGGAAACAACTGCCACAGAAGACTGCCAGCCCCGCTTCCGCCTTTTCTCGTCGAGTTCAGGAGGGTCTTGTACACCGTGTTTATGAACGTGTCACGGAATGTTGAATTGTAACCAGGGTCTTTTGTAGATACACCAAACTCAGAGAACAAGACAGGCATTCCCAGATATTTCTCAGCATCCTCTATGTGAGCTTCTATCCATGATTTCGTAAATTCGATATGAGCGTCGGATATAGTCTCCGAAATCCTTGAGGAAGAAAACGATGCACGTAAGTATGAACATGCCGTGCAATTTACATCATAACCTTAGCATTTGGAAACAAATGCTCTCTCTATCCAGACATAGTATTCTTATCTTACCAGGAGTCAGCGTAAATGTGAACAGAAGCAAAATCAACACCAAGAACCTGATGGTTCCTTATAAAGTCAGTTCCAACTTGTGAAGCATATGAATTTGGGTTAAACTGAGCCCGTTCAGGCGCTGAGGTTCCATAATATCCTTCCAATCCAATTTCCAATAAGTGTTTCGGGTCCATGCCCTTGATGTATACTGCCATTTCTTGTATCCAGGACTATAAAACAAGGATTCAGACACAGCAGGATTGCTAAGAAAAACAGGGTTGGTCCTTAACACAAGAACAAGGTACACAGAACACAAACCTGGAGGTTATCACCAGATGGATCAGAAGTACACCGAGGTTCATTCATTAATTCCCAAGCGAAGATCGTCGGGTCCTCCTTGTAGGTTATATTTGTAAGTGAATTGACCCTATTTAGTACCATCTGCTTTATTATATGCAAAAGTGAGAATACTTTCAATTGATATTTTGGAAAAAGAATAACACTCTGAAAATGGCATTCCATAGCAACTCAATGGCTGAACACTTCTAATTCTTAATGAAGTAGAACTACCAGAAGAACCAGTTGAATAATGCATTCGAGAGTATCTATTAGCTTACCTTAACATGAGCTTTATAGTAGCTTCTTAGCGTCGGATGAGAGAAAAAATCATCATCAGATGTCAAATTAAGACCGGCTTCTTTTCCCCATTTCACATACTGTGCTTTGCCACCATATGCATCCCAATTGTTTGTCAATGACAATATGAGCCTGATTTTGTACTTCCTTGCTTCACTTACCACAAAATCTAAACCCTGGAAAACCACAAGAGCAGTATACTTCATCAGAACAGAGAACGTGTACCAAAGCTCTATATGTATGTCTATCGTTTAGATAACAAAAGGTTTGACCTTGAAAACTTCTTCATCATAAATGCCGGGAGATTTCTGAAGAGCCCTCCATTGGCCATCATTAAAGGCCCAAGTCCTACAGACTGTAAGACCCACTGAAGATGCTTGCTGAAATAAGTCAGTGATCTTGCCTCTTGTAGATTGATCAGCAGCAAACACCATCAACCAGTAAGTATTGAATCCATTGACATAGAAAGGTTGGTCATTTATCACAAACCGGTTTCCCTTCTTCCCCACCATTTCCCATGAATCTTCTTCCATATTGTTCGACTCATAGATCCTGAAACACATGCAAGATATAAGCATATACAAATTTTACAGGGAAAACAAAGCAAGTGTAGCTCATGATCCTTCAGGTTACCCATGTTGTAAATGATGGTCTAACTCCACTGTTGTTTCTAATTGCTCAAAATCATCTAGTTCAACACCAGTAGGCTTCAAACTTTTACTTGATACAACAAAAATTGCCAGTGTAAAAACAATCTTTAACCAAAGCCTTTTGTCGTTGGTATCCATAGTCTTCAGTTAATAAGCTACATTAACCAAAACATCATATTTATACGCAAAACATTTAAGGTTTCTTATAATGGTGGTGTCATTTCTGAAATGCAAAAAGGAAGTCCACGGCCTCCTGGCTTCAAAGGGAAGAAAGTTTTCATAGGTAGACGGATATTCAAGGCAAAGGCATGTAGAGTAGAATGCATCCATAAGTAAAGTCGATTGAATCACTCCCAAGGTAAGTTACAGAAGGGTCCTAGTACTAGGAAAAATGATTCAAAAGCTATTTTCTAGTTGAGATGTCATTATCTCAATGTCCCTACATCTTCATTCTGAAGGCTGCCTAAGTACTTCCTCTCTCGACACAGAGTCCATACACGCGCGTTTGATTTACACAATCAGGGACAAAACCATTTCACCGTCGAACGCTCGTGGGAAGTTAATATTTACCTTGTAACAAAGGGCTGAGAAGAGGGGCACAAAGTTGACCATGGCGGCAGGAGAAACTGGTGTATATAGCTCAGCCCTGTCAGAAAACTGTTCTTTGCAAACTACAGTACGAATGGCTTTTCTGCTAAAGTGCCTTCTTCAAGTGAATTACTTGGTGAGCTTCAAATGTTGCAACTTAGTGCCTCTCGCTGAATTTGCCCCTCCACATCCACGAAGGTCAAGTGAAATAGACAGAAAGAAACCACGAAGGTCAAGTGAAATAGACAGAAAGAAACCACAAAGGTACGGTCTTTATTTGAGGATAATCATCGCGCAGCTCATATGACTTATTTGGCATCCTACATTTCCCTTGAAGTTTGAGACACAAACCTTTGATGAATGCTATGGTTTCTTATGCATCACTACCCAGAAAAGAAAACTCAACAATCCCAGTAGAAGACAAGTAGTATTTGTTTGCATCCAACAACATTTCAAGTGAAATTGTTTCGGGCTTTCAGATAGTTTGACAAGTGTTCTGTAGATAGAGCAGAAAGAAGCTAGCTTTATAACGTGTAAGCATTTTGAAGTGAGTGTAGTGTCTTTCTTCAGAGCTTTAAGAACCTATTTCATGGTGATTTAGTGTAGGACACGACATCACTAGAAGCACAAAGCTTTATCGATTCCTCTCTTCATCCTCCTGCGTCCTGCCTATATCAGCAAGTGAACCCAATTATATGGGCCTTCTTCAAGATATCGAGGTTCGACCCTTTAAAGATCAGTGGAAGTTGCAACTTGCAAGCCTAATAAGGCTTCTCATATTGGACTAGCCCTTATCACACTCTATTAGTCTTACTACATGTTTGAATGAGCTTTTAGGATGTTAATAATTACTTTTTTTACCACAAATTTTTTTTAAAAAAATAATATTTGACTGTAAAATAAAAAAATATTTCTTTAATAAATATGACTTTTTTGATAGCAAAAATATAACTTTTTAAGAACCTCAAATGTAACATCTCGTTCTCATACTAAGAGTTAGAATCTCAAAATTTGGTATATGTGAGGTCAAAGAGAGATTGAGAAAAATGCAGCTCAAGCTCATGCATAATATAACATACAAACACACGTGAATTTGTAGGACACGCGTCTTGCGGGAGTGAGGTGCTACATCAAATTTGGAGCTTCAAAAAAAGGTCGCTCAAATGACTTTTTCATATAAATTTTTCAGATCAATTAATGAGTCTATTTTTTAGTCTCTTTTGTCATTATGTTTTATACATAATTCCCACAATATCCACAAATTCATCTTTACGTTTATCTTGTAAACTCATCTTTTCTATTACAATATTATGCATAATTTATTATGTATTTAACTATTTACTCAACTTGAATATTTATTTTGAAATTTATATAATATTATTTTACTTTTATATGTTTTAATATTTATTTTTAATATTAGTTTTACATATATTATAATCCATATAAAAGATTTGATTATATATATTTTTATTTATGTTTCATATGATTTAAAATTATATAATAATTAATATAATGTACTTTGCATATTGTTTAATATATTTTAAATAATATTTATATACATAAATAATTTTTATTACAAAATAAAATATAGTTAAAATTAAAAGCGTTTTTTATCTTTATGTTACCAAACAATCTACTGTATAAAGCTCTTTCAAAAAAATTCTTTTTAAAATGACAATCAAACAGTCAACTAACTTCTTAGAAAAATTCTTCTAAATTTATAAATCTTTATTAATATAAGCCCAACTAAACAAGGCTTAGCCTATCTAGTAAAGTTAAAAAATGGTGTATTTGGTCTTTGCAATGAAATTAGATAAGTTTTAAAAGTTCCCATGTTTGTCTGAGTGATAAATCTAGAGCATTTTCACCTGCTTACAAAGAAAAGTGCAAGCAAATAGGCCGGTCAAGGTGGGTGCACTGCCCATTCCGTTAGAAAAGCTGAGAGTGACTTTCCTTTGATATATATATCTATATATATTAAAATCTGAATGGCTTGCACGTCTATCCGATGAAGAAGAAGTTGTTGTTTAATTAGGGCTTAATTAGAATTAATAACTTATAACAAAACGTATGTATATATATATATATATATATATATACATTTACTAGGTATTTTAAGAGGATCCAACTATAAAGAAGGTACCCTTAAATTATTTATATTCAAACTAATTTTTATTTGAGTCGAGCATGTTTTTGTTCTTTATAAGAGGTAAAGCTCTGACTCTAAATTTAGTCGAGTATGTTCTTGTTTTTTTGTAAGAGACAAAGCTCTGACATTAAATTTTAAACAACTGTATATATATAAAAGAGCAGTTCGAAGCTGCTTATCAATTCACCTCTCTTGATGGTTATATATGTATATTTTAATTCTCTTACGAAGAAAAACGCGTAGGGTAGGAACAGAATCATATTATTCATATCCTCATCATATACCATTTACTAGCGCGTTTCGCCACTCAAATTTGCGCAGCACCTGCTAAGAGTGATCTGTCTTCCAATTGTCCTCCATTTTTGTGTAGCTTAGCTGTACTGTCTTTTGTTTATTTTTGTTTCAACTATAGGAGATCAAGGGGTAAGAGTGGAGTTTTTTCTTCGTTCTTCTTCCATCTACCAAAAGCTCGAGCCCTTGTCAGATTTGACTTTGTGGGTATTCACTTTCTTTGTTCTTCCCTTCAGTTTTTCTCATCAACAAGGTAACGTTCATTGCTTTCTTCTCATTCTCTTCCGTTTCTCGTCAGCTCTTACTTTTATTCTCAAACATGGCTTGAGTTATCTCTTCGGTTTTCTTCATTCCACTAGTTGCTTCTAAATTTTTGTAGCTCGTTCATCGTCTGGATCTAAAGCTCGTGTCTTTTCTTTACATTGTCTAAACCCTTTTGAACTTTCTGATCTGTGAACTAGAATTTCGTGCACCCAGATCTTACCTGTGTGAAAGGTTGGATTTTGATCATTTTTCTGATCTCGAGTGCTTCAAAGGATTTTGTTTTGATCTGGGTTTGCTCAAAGTGGTATACTCGTGTCCACTCCTTAAGATTTGAGTTCACAGGGAGTATGGATAAGTATCATCTCTCTGTGTCTCTTCTCCTTTGTTTTTGGCTCGCATCTGCAATTTCTGTTACCTTCGCCGCCAATTATGTACCGACCAACAAAATCCTTCTAGATTGTGGAGCATCTTCAGATCTTACAGATTCCGATGGTCAGAAATGGGTATCCGACGAAGGTTCCAAGTTTCTTTTGGGATCTCCTAATTCTTCCATATTCGAAGCTTCATCTCAAGACCCTGGTGTCCCTCAGGTTCCTTACATGACGGCCCGTGTTTTCCAGTCAAATTCCACTTACATTTTTCCTCTGTCCTCTGGTCGTGTATTTCTTCGTCTATATTTCTATCCATCCGTATACAAGGGCTTCAATTCATCTGATGCTCTCTTCTCAGTCACAGCAGGGTCTTACACGCTTCTTAAGAACTTCAGTGTTTCTCAAACCACGGAAGCTCTTAACTTTGATTTTATTGTCAAGGAGTACTCAATCAACGTTGATGGTGGATCACTGAATGTTACTTTCAGTCCAGATTCAAGTTCACGGAATGCTTTTGCATTCGTTAATGGGATTGAGATTTTGTCCATGCCTGATATTTACAGTAGTACCGATGGGACCTTAATGGTTGTGGGCCAAACTTCTTCATTCACCATTGACAATAGCACTTCACTTGAGAATGTTTACAGGATCAATGTTGGTGGGAATGATATATCTCCTTCTAAGGATACTGGTCTGTTGAGATCTTGGGCTGATGATCAGCTGTATCTTTATGGGGCAGCATCCGGTGTTGCCGAGTCTGCTGATCCGAACATGACAATCAGATACCCGAGCAGCATACCTACTTATGTTGCACCTGATACTGTGTATTCAACTGCTCGGTCAATGGGGCCAGATTCTCATGTCAATGTTAATTACAACTTGAGTTGGATTTTCTCAGTGGATTCTGGTTTCAGTTACTTGGTTAGGCTCCATTTCTGCGAGGTCGCTACAACTATAACCAAGCCAAACCAGAGAGTGTTTGACATCTACCTTAACAATCAAACTGCTGACACAATGGACGTAGTTGCCTGGGCACACAGCAATGGGGTTGCAGCGTATAGGGACTTTGTGGTTTTTGTTTCTGGTGGGAATCCTCAGCAGGATATGTGGCTTCAACTTCACCCAAATACAGCTTCCAAGTCCCAGTATTATGATGCTATTTTGAATGGAGTGGAGATATTCAAATTGAGCAATGCAGATGGTAACCTTGCTGGGCCAAATCCTATCCCTGCTCCTAAGCAACCGATAATAGACCCTAGTAGAGTTAAACTACCATCAAGGCATTCGGCTAACCAGAAAGCTGTTTTAGCTGGGGGCATAAGTGGTGGAATTGTTCTGGCGCTCGTGGTTGGTTTCTGTTATATAGCTGCATCACGTCGCCGTAGGTATGGAAAGGAGGCAAGTGCAAGTGAAGGGCCATCTGGGTGGCTCCCACTTTCTCTGTACGGGAATTCGCACTCTGCAGGATCAGCCAAGACAAACACTACTGGTAGTTATGCATCCTCTCTGCCATCAAACCTCTGCCGGCACTTCTCATTTGCTGAGATCAAGGCTGCCACCAACAACTTTGACGATTCTCTGGTTCTTGGGGTTGGAGGTTTTGGCAAAGTCTACAGGGGAGAAATTGATGGTGGAACAACTAAAGTTGCAATCAAGCGTGGCAATCCACTATCTGAGCAAGGGGTGCACGAGTTCCAGACCGAGATTGAAATGCTTTCTAAACTTCGACATCGCCATCTTGTTTCGTTGATTGGTTACTGTGAAGAAAACTGTGAGATGATTCTTGTTTATGATTACATGGCATATGGTACCTTGCGTGAGCACCTATACAAGACACAGAAGCCACCTCTACCATGGAAACAAAGGTTGGAGATATGCATTGGTGCTGCTCGTGGTTTGCACTACCTCCACACTGGGGCCAAGCACACTATCATCCACCGAGATGTTAAGACAACTAATATCCTTTTGGATGAGAAATGGGTTGCAAAGGTGTCTGATTTCGGGCTGTCAAAGACAGGTCCTGCGTTGGATCACACTCATGTCAGCACTGTTGTGAAAGGTAGTTTTGGATACTTGGATCCGGAATATTTCAGGCGGCAGCAATTAACTGACAAGTCTGATGTTTACTCATTTGGGGTTGTACTGTTTGAGATCCTATGTGCTCGACCAGCCTTAAACCCGACTTTGCCAAAGGAGCAAGTGAGCTTAGCTGAGTGGGCTGCCCATTGCTACAAGAAAGGCATTCTTGATCAGATAGTTGACCCTTATCTGAAGGGAAAAATTGCGCCAGAATGCTTCAAGAAGTTTGCAGAGACAGCAATGAAATGTGTTGCTGATCAGGGCATAGAGAGGCCATCAATGGGTGATGTACTTTGGAACCTAGAATTTGCGTTGCAGCTACAAGAAAGTGCAGAGGAGAGTGGCCAAGGTATTGGTGGAATGGCTGAGGAGGAAGAACCACTCAATGTGTCGTCATGTAAAGGAAAGAAAGATGCCGATGCCTTCGATGGCAATGTGACAGATTCAAGGAGCACAGGAATGAGTATGAGCATAGGTGGACGTAGCCTTGCAAGTGAAGACTCTGACGGGTTGACACCAAGTGCTGTGTTCTCGCAAATCATGAACCCCAAAGGGCGTTGAGATTATTATGTCCCGCCCCACCAAGTTTAGTAGAATATCAGGCCAACCCAATTTGCATTTTCATTGTTAAATTATCGTGGAAATCTTAGTTCTTCATCTTATTCGTTACTTCTTTTTCTTGGAATCTATGATTTACATGTTTTTGATAAAAATGAAGCTATAAATTTGTATGTAATATTATTACAAGTTGACGACAAGTGTGTTAAAGACCAAGCTGATGTGAGCTTTTGTGCTTGTTGCCCTTTTTATTGGTTGGGTGTTATCTTTGAATAAGCATTACCATAATCAGACAATGCATGTGGGAAGGGGACCATTTTCTGGTGGTTGTAGATTATACACCGATAATTGCGGAAACCATGAGAACTATGGATGTGTACTCTGCCATTTTCAGACGCTTCATTGGTTCTGACTTCTGACCAACTACATGCTTTAATGGTATTTGATTTGGTTAACTAAAGGCTAAAGCCATTCATGACCTTTGCTTTAGACTCCAATGGAAATAATTAACCTTTATTTCTGACAGAGTCTAGAGCTGACAAACAACTCCTCTCAACCTTATTACACTTCGGAGGAAAACATTTCTCAGGGTAGAAACACGTGACACTAGACAGATGACATTTGTTAACGAAAAAGCCTGAAGAATCATGATTATTGAGCTCTCTAAGCAGGAAGTTTCAGGGATTTATGGCGTTTGAAAATGTTGCTTTGGTGTCGGCAGAATCAGAGGGCCGAATTTCTTCAATCATCTTTACTACTTCGTCCATGGTAGGTCTCATGTCAGTTACTCTTGAAGAACATGCCATTGCTACTTGAAGCATCTGAACCATCTCTTCTTCAATGTTATGATATCTCATCAGCTCTACGTCAAAAACCTCTGCTGTCCATTCCTCTCTAACAACAGACTGAACCCATCTTGGAAGATCAACAACATCATCGTGCCCTGATGGTGGTATTGGAGCTTTGCCTGTCAGCATCTCCAGTAGGAGGACACCAAAACTGTAAACGTCGGACTTTTGCGTGAATTTTCTGGTTTCAATAACCTCAGGAGCTCTGTAGCCCACAATTCTTGATGGAACTGCAGGATAATTCATTTGAGTACTTAATCCAAAATCTGAAACACATGCTTGGAGTTCTTGAGTGAGGAGTACATTGGAGGACTTGATATTGCCATGGATCAACTTTCCTCCACCTGCAGAATGTATATGAGCAATGCCTCTCGCAGTTCCAAGGCAGATCTTTACTCGGGTTTCCCAATCTAATGCAGTTTGTCCGATTTCCCGATTTCCTGCAGTCGTTGTGTTATTATATGCAAGTTCAGGCACCAACTTTTACATCACATATTCAAAAGATTTGAGCTTTTGAAGCATACCGTGTAATAAACTGGAAAAGCTTCCTGCTGTTGTATAGTCATAAACAAGAAGTTTCTCATCCTTGCAGTAGTAGTAAGCACGAAGAGGCAGTACATTTGGATGCCTGGAAATCCTTCCTACGATCTCCATTTGTTGCTCAAACTCTCTTTTCCCAACCATCACTTCTTTTAACCTCTTCACAACCACAGCTGTTCCTTCCTCCAAGATGGCTTTATAGGTTGTTCCATAACTTCCTTTGCCTAGCACTTCAGCTGAAGCTCTTAGTAGATCTTCAAGGTCGAAATTGTAAGAGCATCCTTCAAAGAACACCAACTTGTTCTTCTCAGCATCTTGTACTCCACTTCCGAAGTCTTCCTTAAGCTTCTCATTCCTTCCACCTTTCCCTTTTGGTTGATCATTAGCTTTGCTGTCTTTTTTCTTCAAATAAAGAATCATCGTAATCATCAATAGCAGAAACAAGAATGTTGCAGAACCACCAACTGCAATTGCAATGATGGATCTTCTGCTCAGTTTCTTCTTGGCTCTTGTTTTTAGGGGGACTGAAGGGAGTACAATTGAGTAAGCTGGAGAGGGAGATGGTGATTGAGCTGGCACAGAGGAGCATCGGTTTAAAGGCGGTCCACATAGCATAATGTTTCCTTGAAAGGAGGTGGGAGGGAACTTTTGAAGGGAAAATGGAACCGAGCCATTTAAGTGGTTGTAGCTCAAATTCAACTGATTCAGCCCTGAGATGTTGAGCTCTGGTATGGAACCCGTTAAGAAGTTGTTCTGGAGGCTCAGACTCATAAGATGTGTTAAATTTTGTAAGGTGGCCGGTATGTTACCGGTGAAGGAATTGAAGGAGAGATCAAGCAAATTAAGCTGAGAAGAGATGGAGGAAGGAATGCTACCTGAGAAGTTGTTATGTTGAAGATATATGTAGCGCAGGGAAGGAAGAGACATTAAGTCTGATGGAAGAGTCCCATTGAGGTGGTTGGACCTCAGACTGAGGATTATGAGTGCATCCATCTTCCCAAGTGTGTTACTGGGAATGGCTCCATAGAGTCCGACACCGGGAAGGTGCACTGCAATCACACGGCTATTGTTCGCATTGCAAGTGACACCAACCCAAGAAGAGCATATCCGAGTGGAAGAGCTCCAGTTAAGTTTCCGGGGGTGAGGAACCGCAGCCACAAAATCAAGGAGAGCTTTCTTGTCAACATTAAGGTCAGCAAGAGTTTGAGAACAGGTAAAGAAGAGTAATGTCAACAGAAATGAGAAGATCTTCATGGAACCTGCTGCTGAAATGTGATCAGTACATAGTTTCAGGAATTCTTCTTCTTTCCCTGGCAAGGTACACAATAACAATATGTGACTATTTTCCAAAAAAGAATTTGAGTAAAGAAGCAAAATAAAACGCATGCAATCATGCAAAGTTGAAAGGAAAGCGTGACTAATTCAGCAGAACACTACTTAATCATGGTTAGTAGAAAAGGAAGCAATCAAAAGAAGACAACAAAAGCATAATCAAGATTTCAACTCAAGTTGGTGAAAGATAATTAGTAATCTGAAGACAGAAGTAAACCAATGAATTATCAACTTTAACCGAAGTTTACACCTTTTGGAACTTCATTGCTAAGCCTCGGATTCTCATAACATGTCTTGTCTAACAAATTCAAAATGGCAGAACTTCATTTTTGGTTCTCCTATACACTAGTAAAGATTGTCAAGCTGGTGGTAAAGCATAAAGAGAGGGGAAAAAAAGAGAGGAGCAAAAGCAGATCCTTTTTCTTGTTAAAGAGAAAGCAAAAGCACTAAAGCCCTCCCTGCAATATCCTTGTCAATTTTCCTCTTGCTTGCGTAAAGATGTTGAACATGTGATGGAACAAAATTCAAAATCACACTAGCGAAAATAGTGAAAACATGAGCTTGTGAAGCTGTGAAGGGAAAAAACAGAGGAACTATCAAAATTATCAGGAACTGAAGAAAAAACAGTGGAAATGAGGTATGAGAACATGAGATCGAAATAATGGAGGATATTGGTAACAACAATACTTTTTTACTGGTGTGGGGGATTCTGGGAGCTTATCAGTATCAAAATATTGTCAAGATCAAACCCATTTTCTAAAAACTAATTAGCCTCCACTTGAACTCGAATTTCACAAATATATCCAAGTATGAGACTAAAGTCTTGAGTTTTAGCTAATAATTGTAAAGAATAACTTATGAATCGTTGTGAAATGTAGGAATGATAACAGTATCTGCCACAGAAAGCAGAAAGGTTAGAATGTTTGCTGCTGAAGAAAACAGAGAAAGGAAGGGGAGATTTGATGGGTGAGGAGAAGAACAGAAAATCAGATTTTGAGAGAGACAACGCTATTCCTATCAAGCCATTTCATTCAATCAAGTAAAGCTTAGAATATACACCAAGTGCAAGCAACAAAAATTCAGAGCAGACAGCAACTAAAACCAAATCATCACAAGTTACAACCAAATCATCAAAGTATAAGAAGCATACAAGAGAGGCAAAGTTGAAACCTTTGAAAGGGGGCTGAAGTGGGAAGCAGGAAACAGAGAATGTGTAGTGACAGAGGAGAAGTAATGAACTCAACTGAGAAAATGTTTGTTTGAGACGGTAAAAGAGGAAAAGGTAAGTTTGGGAAAAAGATTTGGGAAAAGAAAAGAGGAGTGTAACGTTGGATCAAAATGTGAATACTTCAGAAAGGGTTCAGAAGTAATAGTAGTAGAAGAAGAAGAAGAAACAGCAGCTTGTTCGTTAAGTTAAAGCAGTTAGTAACGCAGATCTCAATGAAGTGAACAACCAACTCCACTGAGCATCATTTTCATATGTTTTCATTTGATATTTTCTTCTTTCTTTTGTTAATGTCACTAACTCTGGCATGAACACAACAACTTTCTAGTTATTTCATACAAACTGAACTCACACATAAAAGATGCCGACTTGTGAAGTAGTTGAAAAAAAAAGAGTAAAGAAGGCTGGTAATGCATCTATTCTATTGTATAATTAAACACTGTTTACAGTCCAGACCCTCACGTAATCAACTAAAAACCAAAAAGCATCAGTTGACTTCACATTTGACCTTTGTACATCTTCACCTAGGTGGCCTCCATGTAGATGAAGGTGATGTCGAAGCTTTGTTTTTTCAGAAACTCTTCTAAGTCAATGCAAATTTTTGCTGACCAAGATTTCTGGGACTTTTCGTTTCGGCTTGTTAACTTGTAATCTTGAAGATTATAGGCTTTAACTTGGATCATACTTCAACTGTGGCATACTGTTGCTCATATGAAACAGTGATGTAACCATTCACACTATAAAGGATAACAGTCAAGCCCTTGTAGCACAACCAGACATTCTTGTACCTATCTGTATCACTCATCATATTTCACACATCCCATTTTTTTTGTTTTTCCAAGTGAGCCAAAATTACACAAGAATGATATATAATTAACAAATCATCATAGGAAAAAAAAAAACATATCATATCTCTGATGTTATAATAGGCCAAAAGGTTCTGGCAGTGTCTCATATCCGTTATCGAAGATGGGCCCCTCATTGGACTTGTCATCGATACTATGCAGCCAGTTGGTGTTCTTGAGATCCTCTTTGAGCAGTATTGCATCATAATGTGTACTCTGATACATATCAGCTCTAATCAATTTTGCAGAATATCTTCCATTATTTGTTTCGCTTCCAATATCTGTAACCCTGCTTCTATGGTTTTCATTGTCTGCTATATCTCCATTTTGCACTTTCCCAACATGGTTGATGAATTCTGGAGCACTCATTGAACGAGAAGAACGAGTTTTTGAAGTAGCAGATCGAATGCTCTGAGGGAACAGAGTCGTGCCTGGAAGATGAGTTCCTGCGCCATTTCTTATGTCCTACATTGCAAGTTGAGCAATTTGTGACAGAAAAAAAAGAAGAAGAAGAAGATATATGTGTTAATCTGGCTAAACCAGTCCAATATGATAGATTCAATAATGTATTCATAGATGCAGTAACTTGCGCAATATGTTTCCAACTGTGCCACAAAAAGGAATAATAGGTCTGAGTTCTCACTCATGAAAACCAGACTCGCTGTTCCATGGCCAGAAAACAGGTCATTAGGTGGCAAAGTGAGAAGAAACAATATTGTGCAGGTAGGATCATGATAGTAAGCAAGCTGATTCAGCTACCTAATTGAAAATGATAACTCTTTGCATCTTGATTGAGATACGGTATTGAAAATGATAAATAGGTGTCAATCATATAGCCTAACTAGTTGGATTATCATGAAAATAAGAGGGGAAGAGAGTACTCATACCATATGTCTGATGGCCATATCCAAGGACTTCTTAGATATTGACCTCCCAAATCCATTGCTCTCTGTGGTAGTCAATGAGGACTTGACAGGTTTCCGCATTCCCAACTCTGAGACATGAGAGGCTTTTCGAGGCTCAGGTAAATCAGTAACATGACCATTGGAAGGAAAACGTCCCTTTCCAGGGGGTTCTGAGAGTCTTCCCCTTGCAATGATAGGAGATGAATGCCGTCTTGGTGCAGCCACAGGAGCCGTAGTTTCGGGGGAGGTCCCTTTCACTGTTAGAGCAGCACCAGGCCGCGACCTACCAGCAGATAGTGGCCTGTCTGGCAAAGTAGTTCTAAGATTTGGAGGTGTGTCAAGTGGAAAGTCAGGAGGAATTACTGGCTGTTGTGGAGTCCTAACTCGTGGACTCGGGGAACTTGGTCGAGATGCTGGGGCTGAAGTGCGCCCACTTGAAAGAACTCGTCCACTTGAACTTGAAGGAGTGGACACAGGAGACACCAAAGTTGCAGGACTCCTGCGAGTGGGTGTCGAAGGGCGAGAAATTGATCGAGGACCTGAGTTCAAGTTTGCAGGAATTTGTGGCCTAGAACTTGGAGTTGTTGGCCTTGAACTTTGAGATGGACGAGTCTTGTCAGTCAAAGTGTTAGCGGGGGACGGGCGTGCTCTTGATGGAGTAGATGAACGTGATGCAGGACGAGCAGATGGCGTGGAAGGTCTTACTGTAGATAAAGAGCGAGTAATCGGAGAAGATGGTCTAGTATAAGAGGAGACTGAAGCAGAGCTTGTATTCAGGATTGAAGAGGACCTATATGATGAGTAGGTACTGAATTGTGAAGAAGAAACAGAAGGGCGTGCCACCGAACTGCTTCTAGTTGGTCTTGAAGAATGGTGACTATCAGAATGTGAAACTGAAAGCTGAAACAGATCGATAACTGACAGACTAAGTTTTCATAACATCAAGCATCAAAAATGATTCATGTCATGCATTTACTACCAACATCCTCAAAGACATCCAAAGATGATAACGAATACAAGAAAGCAAGCAAACAAGAAGTGATAGTGCATACCCTGGAAGCCTTACTGGTAGAAACTGATCTACCCAGGGAAGTACTTCTTGAAGCCACCGAAACTGCCTGTGACTCAATTCCATCAGATGAAGGGAAGAGAGGAGTTCCAGGAGGAGTAAGCAACCTGATGACATAAAAGACAATAACAATGGTAAATTCTTATTCTGGTACAACTAATGTGAGGAAAGCAAGAAACCACTGACTACTGTTAAAATGAATCTGAACTCCCAGTTCATGTGATCTCCACAAAAATCACAAACTCAGACATCTAGTGTTAGAACTTTTTGGAAGGAACGTCCCTTTTGATACTGGGAATAGATCCCAACTGATGCTGAAAGATATGAAGAACTAAAATTTCCAGATTTTTTTATAGATTGTTGTTGGCTTTGAACAGAATTAGAGATACTATATACAGACATGAAAACAGAAAAAAAAAAAAGAAGATCTGGAAATTTAGCAAAACAATTGAAGAAAAAAGGAGCAAGTCGAAGATCTACCAGTCATAATCATGCTTCCCACCATCTGTGGATGACAAAAGATCATCGATCCCACTTCTTGCAAGTTTGGCAGATCCAACTGAAAGCTTCCCCAATTTCACTGAAACAAGAATTCAGGAAGAATGATAGAAATTTGGGAAGAAAAGAAAATTCTAAGGCAAGTTTGTTATAAAGAAGAAACTATGAGGTAATACTAGTCTTATGGAAGACTAAAACAGACTGATTTAAGTGAAGTGAGAAGTTTTTTTCACTTTTAATGGTCTTGCATGGAACTTGTAAAGCATATAGCAAAAATCGCAAAATCATAATTTGTGCAATCATCAGACTAATTCTGAAATCCCCAAAGAGGCAATGAGAACAAAAGATTTCAACTTGATTAGAAACCATTTTGTCAAATTTAAAAAAGATGGTTTTTAGAAAAAGACTGATGAAAATGCATACCATCAGAGGATTCATCGGAAGAGGTAAAAGACAGAGTTGGGCGGTTCTTGGAGAAGAGATCCAAATTCTCGTCGGTGTCTCTGGAACGGCGGTGAGGATAGGACATACTGTTCCTGCCTCCAATCGGAGAGTCTTTGAGATTGGTGCTTCTGTTGTTCATAATGTACCAATATCTTCTCTGTAACAGCTCAAGAACGCAACATCTCTGAGACTGAGAGGAATATGAGATCCAGAAACAGTGCAGTAGATGCAAAGCGCAGAAGTGATGTGTAAGTGAGTGTGTTGAGATCGATCTATCTACTTCAATGGTAGTGAAAAAGTAAGGTCAATTAGAACTTCAAAGTAAAGATTAGAGCCTTAATTAGTTTTGTGGAATTCAGCGAACAGAAAGTTTTTAACTTTTATTGTCCACCATTGACGGAGCGTTGCTTTGATTTTCCATAGCTATTCTCTCTTCCTCTGTTAAAAGTTCTCTCTTTTCTTCATTTTTTTTTTCTTCTCAACTGACAGTTTATGGCCTGAAGGCGCCAAAGGAACAACTTGTCTCTTGTTTCCTCTATTCTTGTCATTTGGGATTTACGGGAACAAGTTCAATTTTTAATTCATAAAAAATAATCAATATTTTTTTAATTTCAATAAAGAAAGACCTAATTATAAATTTTGAGTTTACGGCACGGAAGTCTCACTTAAATGCAGGATCCGGGAACGTCTTATGGGAAACACCTTATTCTTATTTAGCAGTGGGACTATTTTCAATAGACCACATATAATGTGTCATGGAGATGCTATAAAATTGTAAATAAATTTGAATACATATAAATATAAAATGAATAGATAATTAAAGGTAATAAAAACAACTAAATAGAAAAATACACAAATACAAAAATACAAATAAATAATAAATAGAATAATAATAATAATAAGAAGAAGAAGAATACAGTAATGTAATACAAAATAATATCAAATTTTAAATATTTATTTTTTTGAAAGTTAAATTTGACCTAATTTGAATTAAAATAACTTCATCTATTAATTTTAAATTGAGTGAAACCGATTTTGCCTTGCCTAATTTACTAATTTACTAACTTAAACTTTTAATTTTTTGCACGGGATTCTGAAAATTTAATTTGAATTATAAATTTAAAATTTAAATTAACTTGTTAATTTTATATTAAATAAACCGATTTTGTCTTTCTTAATTGTACTAAGTGAATTTTTTAAATTTTGTAATTTTTGTCATCCAAAAAAATAATAATTTGTTTAGTATAAGAAGACTAATTAAAATTTTCAATTCTTAAATTTTATTTATAACTAATGATGTTTATAATTATGAATGAATTCATGAAAATTCATAGTCAAATCATGTGATTGGTCCCACCCCAACCTCTTATGTTAAAAAATTAATTATTGTTATTATAACTTGAAGAAAAATAAATTATAATTAGCTTCCACCAACCACTCTAGGAAATTGTGTAATTAACATTAATCAAACATGTTTAGTAGGTCCCAACAAGCTTACTTAAGATCTCCTCTTTCTTCTTCTAATTCTGAAACATTGAATTTATTAATTATTGCATTAATTATTGAAAACACGTGGCCTCCCCACGTTGCTTGTTCATGATGCAATAATTAATCTTAATTAATTAATTAATTACACCCTCCGATTCATAATAAGTGACGTTTTAGAGAAATGCACATTTATTAAGAAAGTTAATGAAATATCTAATATACCCTTATTAATTACATGTTAAAGTGCCTTGAAAATATAATATGTGTAATTAAGATGTGAGAGAAATTAAAGGATAATTTTGGAAGTCAAATCATAAATGTGCATAAAAAGTCACAAACGACACTTATTTTGAATAATTTAAATTCATCTAAAACGACACTTATTATGAATCAGATGGAGTACTAAATAGTTATCTTGCTACCTCCCCTTATCATAACTTTTTTTAAAAATTGATCATAACATAATTATATCATACTACATGTATAATATGGATTAAATTGGTATTTTGTGTCTAGTCAAGGTCCAATTTGAATTTAAGTATAATTTAGAAAAAATGGCAAAGTTCTAACAGGAGAAAATTAGCTTAAATTCAAAATAAACACAATCTAAAACCTTTTTTAAAAATATTAAAATCTAAAAACAGTTTGAATCAATCATGTTTGACTTGAAGTTGGTCAAACTTTAATATGAATCTAACAATTTTGACTTTGATTAAAATTTGGATTTGTTTAACTATTTTAAACTAGACAATCCATCATATCTAGACTTTAAAATGAGCTTAGACTGAGCTCGAGCTTAAAATTCGTCTTCAGGCATAGACCTGACCAACCCATGGCTTCAAGTCAAGCTAACTAAATAAATAAAATTTTAAAAACTAAAAATAAGTTGTTTTATTTAAAAGTTACAAGCTTCGAATCGAATCCAAGGCTTGAAATTTTGAAAATAAAAAAGTTTAAGTTAAGCTTGACGTCAAGTTAACTTCGGTCAAATTAATTGAATTCAAACCAAGTTGAGTTGAGCTAGATAGATTTTGTCACTCTTAAACATATCAATATTACATATTCGAAATTAATCGGCAAACTTTAAGTTTATTGAATCTTAGATTAAGAATTTAAAAGTATTTCAAATATCGAATTTAAGAAAGTTAGTTTAAACTCAATATAAATACAATTTGTAATTGAAAAAGAATTTGAAAATAACAATTTGAAACTTTAAAAGAATTTAAAACAAAAAAATCAATCAAGTTTTAACTTTTTAGTTTGACTTGAAATCGTTTTGAGCTCCAACTTACACGTCAAATCTTCTATTTCACCTACTCTATTCTAATTATATTATATTAAATCTCATTTATATATTTATGTGGAGTCTACATAAATGTGTGAATGAGATTTAATAAAACATGATAGAAACACCGTAATCGGAATATGAAATCTGATACCTCCAACTTAAATATAATAATTTGAACTTAATCAAAGTTCGGATCACCTAAACCTAATCAGGCTCTAACTTAAGCTCAACCCTTACCTGTAAAATCTTCCTTCCATGGAAGATGCAGATGAATGTACATGGCCTACCTACCCGTCATTATTGAAGGTGTTCTGTATGTTGGCCAGACTCTCATCTCATGCCTATCTATCTATCACTAACTAAAGTCACTCTCGATCCCATGAAAGCGAGTGAAGATTCAACAAAGCCAATCAAAATCATCTCTGAACCTAAAATGAAACAGCCACTTCCATATTATCCACATGTGATATGTATGATCATCGTTTCACTGCACCTGCACATGCATGTCTTATGCATCTGACACTCTTCTCATTATTACTTCCAACTCCCCGCATTCCCATACTCCTACTGCAACTTTAGTAGGGATACTATTGGAGATTCCCATCTAATTTGGACCGTAAACTTCAAACCTGATCAAATCTCAAAACTACAGTTTCAACATTCTGCAGAAGAAATTGGTAAGGTAAACTGTCAAAAGAAGAGATATGGGAACCCACTTTGGAGTTGGATGGGGAACAGAGATTCCTTTGAAGCAAAGTCAGTCTCTTTTTATAAATTTTGAATTGAGTTTGATTCTTTATATAAAATTTAAAATTAGATTCGGATTGAGATAGCGTGGCCCGGTACATTGGATCTCTATTTCAGAACTAGTTAGTTGTGAAAGCCCAAAGACATGAAAACATTTTCTTTTTATCTTCTGGTATATCCAAACCAAACGCGCAAGTCCCTCCAACTCAGAGATGCTGACCCGCCGACCCTTTGCTTCTCCTCCTCCGTAAGACTCTCACTCTTGTTAACATTTACATGTGTCTGTCTGTTGAGCTTTCTCTGCTATTTCAATGGCTGCCAACTGTTAGCCTTATCCACAAACTATCTTATCTAAACACACCCACTAGTTTCTTCTTTGTTTAGTATGAAAGAACTTGAGTGCAAAGAGAACCCTTCAAACTTGTCTGATTTATTGTTATGCAAGTTGATGAATTTTTTGTTTCTAGATTTGTAGTTCTCCCATTTTACTGCGGCTGTGGGGCAACTTATCAATCAAGACATCTCAATTTTGGCCTTTCAAGAGGTATTTATATGAATCAATCCTTTTTGTTTTATCCCTTTGTTTAAGCTAGAATCTTTTAGAGATTTTGACCTGATTCTTTGAGCTTGGTCTGTGGCGGAGAATTCGAATGCTTTCTTTTCAAGCTCACACTTAGTGGTCCAAACTGATAAACTTTGTCATCGAAACAATCAGAAAAACTTGTTGCCCTCTTTACCATTCTGCTCTGTCATTTCTTTCATTCCTATGGACATGTGTCCCTTTGTGAAGTTTCATGGAAGACTATATATTTAGGCCAAAAGCATCTTCATGAATTTGTAGCAAGATGTACCTCTCAAAAGTTCAACGTTTGATTTCATCTTATGTTTTCTTATATAGATACGTGTGTCTGTGTTTTTTTCTTTTTGCAGGAACAAGAAAGCTTGAGGTTTCTTCGCTCAAGGCCGGGTTTTGGGACTCTATAAGATCTGGGTAATGTGATTATAGAGTTGTGGAAACAACCTAGTGTAATAGACATGGAGTTTCGATAGGTTGTGCATTTGTTGTTGGCTGTTTAAATCATAACTTCTGATTCAATTTGTTTCTATAAAGGTTGTTGAGACATGTTGACAGCATAATCAGTACTTCATGCACTGAATATTTGCTTTCCTGGTCTAATTAGTTGTAAATTTTCTCATATTCGTTTTCTTATATTACTGCACAATGTTTCATGTGTCTTGCAATATGTTAGGTAATGCAAACCAGACAGGGGTTTAGCTACTATTTTGGATGACTACTTGCAGTTGAAGTTTGTCATTTGAAATTATTTACTGTCTAGACAATTGATCTAATATATCATTCAATTTCCTTATTCGGAACTGATGAAAACTTTTTTTTCATTTGGTTCCTAGGGTATGCATCTGACCGTTTAGTCTTTTGCACCTTTAGGATCAGATTTGCCATTTATGACTGTTGGGCTATGGATTTGTTGTTCAGCAATGATGCATTACTTGCAAGTTTTTTCTGCATAATGACTTAAAGCTTTATTAAAAGGTGCTTCTTACACTTCTGTTACTATTGCAGGCTTGTAAAGGGTAATTCAACTCAAGTCATTGATGAATCATCAATAAGTCCTCAGGAAGAGGAAGAACCTTTGCCTGAAGAGTTTGTTCTTGTGGAAAAAGCCGAACCAGATGGAACAATTGAACAAATCTTATTTTCTTCAGGTGGAGATGTGGATGTGTATGAACTTCAATCCTTGTGTGATAAGGTACTTGTTCTCCATTCAGCCTATGTAAATGTTCATTGTAGAGCATATTCCTAAGTGCCAACTTTATTCCAAGACCTTTCAATACACTGACCAATTAACATTAGTTCTGAACTTTGTTAATAAGATTAAGAGTGTCTTTGTTGCTTTCTTTTTGGGTTTTTTCTTTTCTTATGATTCAGTTGGTTGATTATTACTATGTACACCAAATCCTTTCTCTCTTTATAATTTGGTGAATTTCTTGAATAAAGTTTTAAATATGATATATGACCGATTAATCTGTTCAAATGGAACTCATTCTGATGTTTTAACAGGTTGGTTGGCCTAGAAGGCCGCTTTCAAAGTTAGCTGCGGCTTTGAAAAATAGCTATATGGTAGCTGCATTACATTCCATACGAAAATCACCAGGGTCAGGTACTTGGCCTATATGCACCATTGTGAAGTCTTCGTGTCTTGTGAACAATGCAATCTAGCTAAGTACTTTCTACATCTAAAATTACTTTATAAACATCTTAGTGTACTTGGAGAAGTTATTTGACAGAGGGGAATGACCGAAAGAAGCTTATCGGAATGGCTCGTGCTACATCTGATCATGCTTTCAATGCCACAATATGGGATGTGCTTGTTGATCCTAGCTATCAGGTACATTTTGTGGTACTTTAAGAATGAATCTAGATGATCACCGAAGTACGCAATTCTGTGTTTGGCCATGTAGAACAGTGTCTCTGCACGGGATAGGGCCCTGGAACAGATATCATATTGGTCTGTTTTGAGATTATAATGCTCTGTGGCTTTAGGACAAAACTCATTAGTTTGCATTTGGTATTCTTTTAAGGACTTAGAGCAATTCTGGATATCTAAAAGCATCATTCATGTATCATATACTCATAATAATGCATGAGAACTTGCAAAAAAGAACTCATGATTGGCTTTAATATAGGGCCAAGGACTCGGCAAGACTCTTATCGAAAAGCTTATTAGGGCTCTTCTACAGAGGGACATAGGGAATATTACACTTTTTGCCGATAGTCAAGGTATGGCAATTTATAAACAAGACTAGTACGATTTTGGCCGATCCGACTGGGTGAATTGTTTTGTACCTGAATACTGCTTATACATACAGGTTCAACGTTTTGGTTTGGATCATTAACCTCGTATACGCTTCTTGTTTCTGCAGTGGTGGAGTTCTACCGGAATTTAGGTTTTGAACCCGATCCGGAGGGAATTAAAGGCATGTTTTGGTACCCAAAGTACTAGTTGTCATGTCTTGTGTTGTGGAAGAATTCCAAGTCTCAATCTTTTCAGATTCAAATGGTATTACATGAAATGTGGAGGAATGTGTGTCTAGTTGTATATTGATTACTGATGTATTATAAGCTGCCATTGTTACCTGATATGATCGAGCTTCAAATTTCTCTTTTTCTGCACTGTAAAATCTAAGAAAAGGAGTTATAACTTATTGCGAAAGATTGAATTCCAGTAGTCTGAACATCAATCACTTTATTGTGCTCCTCAAACAAAAGAGGAAGTGCTGGTCTTATTGTGTAAAGGTTCTGTTTTGTCTGCTTGTTTGGTTGATTTTGTACTGGGATGAAATGAGTTGTTTTTGTAATAATTAGTAGAGATGGCACTGAGACCAGACTTGGACCAGTATAAGTAAGGTTCGAAGTACTTTTCTCACAAGCTATAGCTTTTGAGATTAGTGGTATCAGAGCTCTATGTATGGGCCTGGTGACTTGCCCCACGTCGTGAGTTCGATTTCTCATATCCGCGGGAGTGCTCATCGGTTACTCTACCAACAAGCAGATGCGTGGCGGTATGAGTAAAGTTCGAAGTATTTCTCCCGCAAGCTATAGCTTTTGGGATCCTAGACTTGGTCTAATTCGAAGTTCAATTGGACTGTAACCCAAGCCTAATACATATTGGATTGGTTAACTTTAGATTGAAACGGTTCAGTTGATTGGGTTTGAATTCTTTTTTCGAGTTCTAATACTATATCATTTATATTCTATTTTATTACAAACTATTCCATTAAAAATCTTACGTCCAATTAAATATAGCCTAAGGGTGACAAATTTTAACTAAGTTAATTGATTTGAACTTTCTTTTTTTCATTTTTAAATTGTAAATTGGGTTTAAATTGGATTTAAAACCTAAATGTTTCAAATAAATAATATTATTTTTAATTTTAAAAAATTAATGAACTTTAGTCGAGCGAGCCTCATCTTGTATCAAATCCTCTTTTCTGTTTTAGTTATTATGTTATAACGTTGTTTTATTAACTTTTATCTGTATATTTACGTGAAGTTTATATATTTTAGATAATATTTAATAGAATATGATATAACTCGTATAACTGAAACGGTAAATCCCGACCTCGTCCTTATGTACAGATATTGGTACGCCTCGTCCTTATGTGCAGATGTTACTGATCGTTTCTAAATTCTATGCTTACCATTGCTTCGTGCTTCGTAATTGTTTTCCCTCCATTTTTTCCCTCGCTTCTTCTTCCATTCTTTATTTGCTTCATTTCTCTCTCTCTCCTTCTCTGCTTGTCGTCGTCTATCATCAGATCTCTATAGTCAATGTGTTTTATTTTAGTGATCGATTTGAAGAATCTGAGAAAGAATGCAGATCTGAGAAATTGCCAATCGATGTGATACATGTATTTTCAGTTTCGTTAATCGCTGAAACCATAACGCAGGACACTGGAAGCGGCTGAAGAGACGGACGCCACCTGTTTCAATGGGTTAGGTGAGCTATTGAGTTCCTTTTTCTTCTGTCCTTTCATTATGTTATCACGTTGAAGTAGAGAGAGAGATAGGTTTGTTCTTGTAACGAGGTCCTGGATTCCTGAAACAAGTAACGTTGCAAAGAAATTGTTTGCTTCTTTATTATGAAAAGATGCTGGAATTGTACCTTTCGTTATTTCTCAATCGCATGGTTACTTTGCCTTTTTCTCACACTGCATTGTTAAAGGTTTGAAGATTTTCTTATTTAACATTTTTTGCTTTCGTTTCAGTATATCCTTTTGTTATGTCCTCTATTTCTGATTTGCAGTGCATCAATATCTTGGCTTCTTCTTGTTGTTATTTCTAGTGATGATTATTTGACTTCTGGTTTCGATTGTGGATTATTCATTAGCATCTTCGGTAAGTAATCAACGTCGTTTCCAGTTCTCTGTGTATAGTAATATTTGTTCAAACTGTTTGGCGATTTGTGGAAAGAAAACAGAGGGAAAAAGGTAACATCTCAAGATATTAGTTTTCTGTTCATAAGAGAGACATCACAAATGGAAGTTCAGAGGATTTTCATCATGAGACATCACACATTTTATGTATCGTGTATGTAAAATCACGCCTTACTCTATATGCCTCTCAGCCTCTGCTTCACTAAACTTGACTCTGTGTACTATATGTGCTTATCTCCATTCTATTTGTGCAGCTTAAGAGGCGGAGAAAACAGGGACAAAATTAATAAACAAATAACATCACGTGATTGCTTTGATTTATAGAACTTAAACTTCTTTTTTCTGGAAAACGAATAAGAGTGTGTATGAAGCCAAGCAATCACTTGTTATATCTATCTAGTGACCCATTATGTTCTATAGGTTCATAACTTCTGTTTTTAGCTAATTCAATTGACTTATCCTTTCCGGATTTCAAGTTTTGATGCCTTTTCTGTTTCCCAACCTCCTATCAGGTGAATTATCATTAGTTTCTACATTGCCTTCTTTCCCTATCTATCTTGTTTATTTTTCTCCGACTTTATGTTGGATAAACTCATCCAAGACCTCTAATGACGTTCTTCTATTTAGAAAAAGTAGCAGCAGCCCTTTATTTGGTTGGCTGAGATGGATAGAGTTGTCTTAGTCTTCGTTGTTGGTTTCGCCAAGAATCCATTGATGTTTACAACACCGGGAATCTAATGGATTCTAATTAAGGACCTTAGACAAAGTAAGGACGTGTGTGCTGATATTTCATATTAACAACAATCTGTTAACACTATAATCCTTCTGCATGAACATGAGTTATCTCCTATTGGTACTGACTTATATATATAACAAACTAATTCCAGGACTCCTCTGAGAATCCAGCGATAATGATCTACAGAAGAAGCTTTCAGATAACTTGCCCTTCATTCAATGCAATAAAGCTTGGGACGACTACTTGATATAGCATGTGGAAGGGCTGCTGCTCTTTTCTGGAATTGAATACATTGATAGGTCTATCAATCACTATAGTCATGTTAATGTTATATAAACTTAACCTTGCATTGAATTCCAGATTCCGCCATTTCATATGACCAATTATAGCATGTCAGGGTCAGGCACTTCTGTAATACATACATATTGTCCGCATTGTGAGCTGTTTCACACTCCTAAATTTCCTTTATGAGGATTAAAAAATCAATTCATAGCCTTTGTATTTATGAACCGGTGGTAACACTAATGTGTAAGTTGGGCTGGTGATCGATACTTGTACGTGGGCTGGGCTGGTACTCCATTTATACGTGGACTGGACTAGTGCTCCCTATAAGTGCGTAGGGCGGAGCTGGAGCTTATGTCGTGTGTAGGCCGGTGCTTCTGTAATTCATAGGATTCTTATGGGTGGTTTGACACAAAAGATGACTCATTTATAAAAACGTCTCTTTGTGGGGTTTGACCTTTTGCCGAATCTCGTGAAACGATCCCTGGGCTGGTTATAAATGAGTTGGGCTGGTGCTTTCTAAATAAGTGGGCTAGGCTGGTTCTTTAGCTTGAGCTGTGATGGATCTGCAACGGTTGGGCTGTTGCTTCTTAAGTACTGGGGCATGATAGGGCTAGTGCTTCTTAACTGCGTGGGCTGGACTGATTAGTGAAGCCCAAGTATTGAACAAGCACAAGCCCAACCCATGTATAACAAGTCCAGCCCATTCTTATTCACTATGTGGGCTGGGCTGCTTACTCATGTGTTGGGCTTGTACTTCTTCAATGAGTGGGCTGGGCTGCTTGGATATTGGTTGTGCTTGTACTTCTTCATTGCTTGGGCTGGTCTGTATAATAGTTGGGCTTGTGCTTCTTTGTGCATGGGTTGGGCTAGTTCTTCAGTACTTGGGCTAGGCTGCTTATACATGGTTGTGCTTGTGCTTTTAATGTTTGGGCTGGACTCTTTCTTTAGTCTTGGGCTGGGATGTTTGTTCATTGGTTGCATTTTCCAGTGTAGGCTGGCCTGGTTTTTTTAGTGATTGGGCTGGACTGCTTATACATGATTCTTTATTGCGTGGGGTGGGCTGGTTCTTCTATTGCCCAGGCTGCTGTGTGGGCTGGTGCTTCTTCACGCTTGGGCTGGTTGGTAATTCATGGGCTGGGCTGGCATTAAATAGGATTGGATGGTATTGTTCTTTTTTGGGCTAATTCTACTGAATTTCATGGGCTTAGTAAGTGCTACCGAAGTACGTGAGCTGGACACGGGTCACGTAATAAAAGAGTTCGTTATCTTTCAGTATCTCCTACATGCCACATGAATGCGATGTTTAAGATATTCCCCATCTTAAAACAGATTATCCAATCATTACTTTTATGAAGGCCTTAATTGGTTATGATTAAATAGGCATGTCTAAGTTGAATTCTATCAGCTAAGAGCAAACCAAATTGATTCAATTAAAATTTATTTACTTGAAAAAAGTATAACACAAATATGAATTGAAATGACATCAACTAAAGCAACTACAATGTTTAGAAGCGACTTGGACCAAAGAAATGGAAGGCCTAGGTAAGCTATCAATTGGGGAATTTCGTTGTGCATGCATGTAATGTCCACAATATGAAGACAGAAAAAGCTAAAGCAACGAAAATCAACAAATGTTGATGCTATACTATTTTGATAAAGATAATTTTCAAATATAGAAAAGAATGACAACGGATCCTTCAAGAAATGAATACACCTTTTTGCAGGAAGGATAATGCAATTATGATTTCGACCTCTTCATTGCATATTCTGAAAACTTATTTATAAACTTAATCAGAATTCTTCTTTCCAAGCTAAATGAAATTCGATCAAACAAGATTGAGAGCTTGTGAAAAACTTATAAAAAAAAGATGCATACATGCATATATATATAAATACAAACAAATTTATGCACAAATAATATATAATACTTTAGAGGATATGTTATAATAATCAAGATAGAACATAATTACATAGATCATGTTAAATAGGATTTTTGCATATGCATACAAAAACAAAAATCACGTACTTGAATTATTGTTGTAGTTCTACCAGTTAAAGAGAACTTTACTGCAGATCTCCTCATATAGAGTTATTTTTAGTTAAAAAGATTAAAACTCATCATGTGTGAATGAGAGATAATGAATCACATACACCCATGAAGGGTCTTATGGTCATTATTCTTTAAATAACTACCAAAAGTAGATAAGGTTTTTAATTTAAAAACCAAAGAAAGAAAAGATAATGAAGATCTTTTTAACTAAAAATAACTCTGTATAAGGAGATCTGCAGTAAAGCTAAACGGTGGAACTACAACAATAATCCAAGTATGTGATTTTTGTTTTTATATGATCCTATTTAACATGATTCATGTGATTATGTTCTATCTTGATTATTATAACAGGATATTGCTTCAAATCACTAGAAAACGTTTGTATTTTCGCCTCCTCCAATATCTGAGGAACCATAATTAAGGAATTCAGCAACTTCTTTGGCATATTGCTCCTGTTAAACTACATCTGTATAAAATTAAGGAAGACTATGTCCTGTAGGTAGAGTTTTGTTCACAGAAACTCTTACATCATTTATCATAAAAAAAGAGTGAGAATGGTAACAGAAAATGTTACATTCGTAATCAGTGTATAAATCATCTTGTATCCTTATTGTAAACATGATATCACTAAGCAATGAAAGCAAAAAGTCATTTACTTATCACCAACAATATAACGACAAAAGACTCACCGCATCTGATATCTTACTTCTGAAACCGATAGTACAACCACCTCGGTGTAGATAAATCTGATCCATTAAACTTCGTTTCATAGAAAGAGATCTCACTTCTCAAGGCAAGCCCCAATTGAATCCTAATATTCTCACAAAAAACAGACGTGTGAACTCAAAGCCTTCGGTTTTCACATTCGAAAGGATCCTTCCGCAACAGATTTCTGGAAATAATGTAGAGAACTCATAATTATAATAGTTCATGTAAACGGCATCATAACGTAACTCAAGCAAAAAGGAAAAAGGTTTTCGCGAAACATGAATCTAAATTATATCGTAACATCATAACGCAACCTAAGTGCCTAACCCTAAAAGATCATGTTTCTCACACAATAAACTATCAGAGACCAGAATTAAAACATGCAGTTTCTACATTTTCAATAATTTTATCTGAGATCAACTAAAAGGAAAATGCACAAGTTTAGTGGCGCCAATTCGGTTATTCTCACCTAATTCACACCTCTTAGACTTCCTATTTCGGAGCTAGGACTCTCCATTTGATCCAATCGGCCATAAGATATCGAGAGGAGAATGGAGGAAAGTTTGAATAGAGTGGGAGGAGTGTAACCGTATAACCGTATTTATACCTTCTAATTCCCACAGCCATAGAACTTATACCTCTCCGGGCCTAGAAAGTTCGGGCCCAATGCGTATATGTGACGGAAGGGAGTTACCTTGTATGTTTTATGCATGCTAACTAAGGTGGCATCTCGATCTAGGTTTGGCCCGATCCGAAGTCAACGATCTCAGTTCGGCCTCATCCGAACAACTTAATCCTTATTAATAATAGTATTATTACTTTTTTGACCTTAAACTCAAGTTATGAGTTAAAAGTGTGGTCAAGTCAGATTAGTGATCGGCCCGATCCGTTGTCATTTTTGACTCTAAAAAATTAAAGTCGGGTCGCAAATATGTTATTGAGTTTTGGATTCAAAGAGTCAATCCGACTGAAAATACATTTTAAATCAGATTTAACTCGTTTTGTTTAATTCTTATAAATATTGGTTTTTTATTCAATTATATGTAAATATTATATCCAATTGTATAATGTTTGACAAAAACAATATATCATAAATACATATATGTCAAAGTTTACTAACACAAGAATAAATCCAATGGGTGTATTAAGAAACATAAGGAAAAGAACCTCTTCTCCGAAGCCATGTGATTCTTTCTCTAATATCTGCCATTGTTGTTCCAACTTGCATGAACAAGAAGAAGAAGAATTAGAGGAGTTCTGAGAACTCCCATCTCCAAAACCCAGCCGGAAAAATCAGTTGGCCTATTCATCTTGTACCTGTAAATTGGAAGACATAACTCCGTTGATTCAGACTGATCATAACTCCTTGGATTCAGACTGATCTTTTATACTGTCAGCGTCCTGTTTTTGCTCGTTTCATCCCACTTGTATTGAATGGAGGAACGCTGACACTCGGTCCAGGACTTTCTTCTCTGAAATTTGAGTTTAACATGGCTAGTTCACGTAACTGTTGCCTCTTGATGTAATCTTGAGACTCCTCCTGCAGAGAACTCCCACACTTTACACAACCGGAACTTCTCTGGCAAGTTATCAGATTGAAGAAAATAGGAAGAACAGAGATGAGTACCACAGGTTTAAGCAATTCTTCTATAATTTCTTGAGCCTGTCTCAGCCTCATATCAACAATATTGGCAGGCAAATCTGCTTCAATTAAGATATGAAGTGGATCATTCAGGTGCTCATATCCTGGTTTTCCCCTTAGCTTTTCTTCCTTCAGGAATGAAAATCCGCAAAAGCTTATTTAGGAAAAGAAAAAAGATCGAATTGAATCTCAAAAATTCAACAAGAAAGATGACTGTGAATGTTCATTACCTTGTCAGGATCCTTTATTGATCCTGTCCCTCTTATGTATACCCGGCATCCTGTTGTAGCTTCTACACGTTTCAGTGAATTGCCCCTAGGCCCGAGAAGTCGGCCGACGAAATTGAACTATCAAAGCATGAAGAATAAGAAGAAGAAGAAGCCATAAAAGTATCTAAAATTCAAAATTCTTTATTCTTAAAGCAAGTTACGAGGGTACAATAACATGTTTAAGATTTAACTATTCAAGAGCAGCACATTGAAGATAGTATGATACCTACATTTGGATAAGTATCTATTGGAATTTCCAAACGCAAAATCTTCTTCACAGTGTATGAACTAGGACTTGCAGGAGCACTTTGCCAATCCATTGTCATTCCAGGAGGTCCACTCAATCTCTGAATGAAGGGTTTTCAGCGTAACACTAACACTCAGAATTATATCCACAAAAGCTGAAATGCTTGTATTATCAAAATTATAAGTACACAACATGAGATTAGGTTTGTTAGAGAGGTACTCATCATCTGTCAACAGATAGCAGATGTGAAATTGAGCAGGTGGAAAGCAGTGTAATTGTATGTTAATTGGAGAGACTCATATCAGGTCATAGTAGAAACTTTGTACCAGAGAAGTAATATATGTCTTTTTGATCAGCTTGAACTTGTCAGATATGGATTTGAAAGTGTTTGTGAGTTATTATAGCAAAATAAAGCGGTTCCTGCTACTGCATACCAAGAGGCTTGGAGGCATCCAAAAATGGAGGCATAACAAAATTGGAATTTCAAGGATACAAAAGGGTAACCCACAGAGAAACAATTACCTCCTGAGTAAGTCCGTTCCAGCCACCAAATCCAGTTCCAGCCGCGTTCGAGATAAGATTTGAAGAGGCCATGGGACTAGGACTTCTATGCCGCAGTCGGTCAAAGTCACCGAAACCTTGGTTGGACATCATTCCTGATACCCGGAAAATTTCTGCAGATGAAGAACATTTATCTTGTAAGAAATTGATGAACCATAGAGAAAGCATCAGTCCAATAAAAAGGCAACCATATAATAAGCATTATTAGATCATGAATTCAAAGGAAATGCAAATTCAAGTTGAAGAAGCAGGAGTTGCAATGATAGGAAGAAACAGGAAAACTTGATGAAAATGTGATTACATTAATAGCTACAACCAAATTAACACAAAGGGAAACATTAGAGTACACCATCTTTTCTGAATTTCATGGAATAGGACTGCTTCACATGCACTACAGATCCTTGGAAAGTTACTGTTTTAAGTTTCTTGGCATAAATTGTACCTTATGATTGTCATTCTCAAACTTTAATGCATCGTCCATCCAATTTGCAATCATGTGAGTGGCATTACTGCTAAGGCAATTCCGCAATTGAATTTAAACAATAACACCAAACAGAACTCTTTTTAAGTATAATTGCAATCTCTTAAGAAGCATCCAAAAGCTCTGCATCAACTTTCTTGTTGCATAACCACATTGAGCATGTGAAAATGCAGAGACCAACTGCAAGTGGTTCAAATATTTTACAAGAATGTGGTACAATGAAGATGCAACACACATATACAGGCAAACTATCACATTAAACATCGAACCTCCAACACTAGAAGTAAAATGCCAAAGCAGCAATCTGAAAAGTGCCAAGTTGATTAGACAGAACACATTCCAAAGAAGGTAACATACACCTAAAACGGAGAAAAATAGAGGACTAACACAAGTGGAAACCAATCACACCCATCAAATGAAAACAGTTGAACAAATCCATAAAGAGGCAGCTAAAGGGACAAAGTTATGCAGAAAGCAGAGAAAACGAAGTTAGATCCCACTTACCAGGAAAAGAGAAAAGAAAATAAAACAGATCCCAAAGGAATAAAAGAAAGACTAAAAAGCAAACCTTGATTTAATAGTCGGTGGCATATGGGAAGAACCTGCATAAAAGGTCCAAGCTTCTGATGTTCTGCCAGCAACTCAGAAAGATACTGACTACACAATTTTTTGGAGACGGAAAAGAATTAGCAAACACATCAAAAGCAGCAAAAAGTGTGTAAATAGAGATCTAAGAAGGAAGGGGGGCAAAAAAAAAAGAAGACACCAACAAGTCGTAAGGAAAAGCAAGTACCTGTCAACATCTGGCGTGCTTCTAATTTGTGGAGAAGCAGTTCTTGCAGGCGAGAAATTGGTATTATACAATCCTGACATATCTATGCAAAGAGCGTTGACTGAGTTTGCTCTTCTCTAAGATTGGTGGAAGAAAAAAGAATGAGATGGAGAAGAAAGTGAAGGGGTGTATAGTTCTAGTTATTGCAGGAGGGTAAAGAAGGAAGAGGAAGGCAATCTCCAATATAAGCAAAACAAAATAGACAAACAAAGCACAAAAGGACATTCTCGTAGTCTTGTCTCTATGACTTTGTCATAGGAGTCATCAGGGAAATTCAACATCCTTTGACCGAGACATTATAATTGAAACTGAGGATAAAATCAGATTCTTACTTAACAGTAGAAATTAGTGATTAGTAGGAACAACAAGAGAGACATCCATTATTATACCAATCCATCATAAGTAGGCGTATCTTTTAATCTTCTGATTAATGGGCTGAGACCGCATTTTGGGTTATTGGGCCCCTGACGCTGGAATTCGGCACTAAACTAAAAAGAACAGAGAAAGATTGAAACTTTACTGAGAGTAGAAAAAGAGTCCAAAGTAAAATTCGAATTCAGAAGAAGAAGAAAAATGTCGTGGATATGGTTGGAAGCAGCTTTACCGCTGGGAATAATAGCGGGAATGTTGTGTGTTATGGGTAACGGTCAGTACTACATCCACAACGCTGCTCATGGTCGGGTACGTCTCTTTCTCCATAGATCGTCAAAGATCGGATTTTGATTCATTTGCAGAGATTGTGATGGTTTTCACATATGTGGCTTAACGTCATTAACAGCCTAAGCACATCGGCCACGATATGTGGGACGTTGCCTTGGAGAGAAGGGACAAGAAGCTCATGGAAAATCTCTCCTCCAATTGAATTATTTCCTATCTCCCTCTGGTAAATTTTCGTTTCGCTCCCATTTTGTCTTTGTTATGGTCAATTTATCATGTTTCTTCTCTGTTCTGCCTTAATTCCATTGTATCTGCATCAAAGAGGACTCTTATTGGTGGTTAACTTGTCAAGTAGAGGGCCTACAGAGTGGGAAGACATGTGAAGAAGCTTTTTTTCTGTTTATCCTTGGATTCTATTGATGTTATTAAGAATTTATGAAATGCTCTTTTGCTTATTTATCAATTCAATCATTGGTCTTGCACTTCTTCAAATTCGAATGATATGTCACTCAACTGAATGTTCTTGTGCTTGTATCATTTCCCTATGCCATTTCCCTCTTCCTTTTGTGATTTATACTTCTTGCATGCAGGAAACTTTTCCTAAGGAATCCTGAAGAAACAATAAATTTATGAAATGCCCTTTTACTTATTAGATCCATTCAATTATTGATTTTATTTTTCTAGACTTGCATGATTACTTACTATTGGGTCTATATACTTACCCCATGCAGGAAACTTTTCCTAAGGAATCCTGAAGAAACAATAAACTGCAACTGGAATCTGTCGAACAATGTTCGTCTGCGTTTCCTTTTTGTTTTCTCTTGTATCTGAATTTTAACAGACCTTTACCGTTGAAAGCTAAATTGTTGACTCATTCTGAATTGAAGTTGACTCTGCTATTTTGCAAGATTGTCTGATAGGATTTTGTTAGGTTTAAGACTCCTGATCTGCACTTGCTTATATTCCCCTTCTGCCCACAATTGTTGATTGGCATGTATAATCAGTCAAACAGCCTAATGTTGAAGGTCTTAAACTACTAACACAGAAGCTTAGGATTTGCAGTTAGGCAAGGAGAACTTGAACACAGAAAAAATGGGAGAGGTATAATATTGAATGGTCTTCCTGGCATTCATGATACTCTATTTTTCATCTTCAGATCCTCGAGCATATAATCCTTGATTTTCTTGATGACGGGCAGCAAATGTTAGTGCGATTTTATGAAAATGTTCTTTTTTTATCCTCCACGGGTTGCTGATACACTTGCAAATTACGTGACTAATTCTAAAGTACATATTTGGTTTCTCTAATGTCTTGTGGTTAGGAAAACACCTCTTTGACTTTAAGTCGTATTGAGTTGCAAAGTTTAAGCTCCTGAAAGCTCTCAAATTGTGGACCAAGAACATGAACTAGCAAGAAACGCTTTATTGTTGTGGAAAAACTTCTGGCTTCTGATCGCTAGCCAATTAAAACACACTTTTAAGGTTGATAGAGAAAACAGCTGTAGAAATTAAAATAAGGTACGATTATATTATAATTCCTATCATTTATAGTTGAAGACAAGTACAGCACTCACAACATAAGACAACGAAGATATGAGAAGTTTGGACGGCTGACTGCTTTTAAAATTGTGGGGAAGAAAGGAAGAGAAAGCAGAAAGATTCTTTAGCTGTTTCAAGTTTTTCTTTTTTTTTTAAGCAAACAGTTAGTGGAGATGATAAAACTATGGGTTCATGGGTTCATGCGCCGGAAGGTCAAGAAAGTTAGTGAGCTGATGATATGGGAGTCGACAACCGAGAACGGCCGCTGTAACTACATCGGTCTTAATTAGCGACAAGACTCCACGTTTGTCTTGAGCGAAGAATGTGTACTGTGTGGATAAATAACATGTGAATGCATACTCGGACATTCCCATATGGTTGTCCAAAACTTCACCTTCACCTGTCATTGACTCGTTGTCATGAAATGGTACCCACCAGAAGTAGTAGGTTTGGACGCCAAGTCCCCGGTTCTATGTCTAAACAATCCCAGAAGGTAATAATGCATGACCAAAACAAAGACAAATTGACAGAGAGCAACGCCGCTAAGAAAACAGGAGTGATTGGAAGAATTCTGAATACACAAATTGAACTTCAATAACAAAAATGATTGTGGGAAGGCAGTGAAGTGCTCGATTTGTACAGTGTCGTTAAAAGATTAAGGTACATATTCAGTTTCAAGCGTCGGCTGTGTCCGAGTTACAGCAGCAGCTGGTGCTTTCGATTCTCCAACTGGTGTCATGTGGAGTGCTTCTCCTAGTTCTGCAGCTCTCTCCAGCTGTTGAATCTCTTTCCTCTGCTTTAAATCGTGTACCCAAATCACTAAGAATGACAAGAACACCAACATCAACAATCCACCAAGCACAGACCCTATGATGATCCACAACCTTGACTTATTCTTCTTTTCCTCCACACCAGTTGGTCCTGGACCAGTAGAAGGTGGAATCGAGGATGGTGGTGAGGGAGATGGTGAAACTGAACCAGACTCCACAACTAGGGAAAAATGGCCTTGTTGGGAAGTTGAGCACACATTGCCATTGGCATTGCTGAAACTTACTAATCCCTGTAAATCAAACATCACACACTTGGGAACAGACCCCATAGGAGCTGATTTCACGTCTGAAAATCTGATACTAATGGGATCTTCAGATGGTTGAATCTCCAATTGTGTTAAATTAGTGGCAGATAAGTTAGAAGCAGAGTAAGCAAGGAGACCAAGCACAGGAGTGAGGTAAGTGTAATTGGGAAGCGGATAATACGCGACAGACCAGTTCCCTAAGTTCTGATAAACCAAAACAAGCCTCTCCACATAGGGTCGCACCATAAGTCCAGAGGGAATGTGGAACGCTTTGTACATTGGAAAACCTCTTTTCCTCAAGCTCCCACTTCTTAATCTGATCGCAGCAATTTGAATCCCAGACAAATTGGAAGGAACAAACCCGTCATAAAGAACACCAGTCTTGGGATTAACAAAAGCCCTGAAAGCATAGTTTTGGAGGAGAGTATCAAGGTCGCGAGGGGCATTTGTTGGTTGAGCACAGACGCCCAGAAAACACGCCAGAACAAGTGGAAGAAGAAGAAGAAGAAGCATTGTACGAAGGCCCATCACCATCATCAAAAAGCTTTTGACTTCAGGACAATGGCTGTCGCAAAACGGACCCCCTACCAAACCAGGAACCTTGGCGTCTTTCTCAGAGAGTACCAGAGATCCGAATGTAGTACTAGGAAACGGAATCTCTTGTAAGAGACGCTCTCGGACCCTGAGTGGTCTCACCAGAACTAAGAAACAAAAGTGGAAACAAAGAGCGAGCAAAACAATTTGTATCTAAGGTCGAAGAAGCAATGCGGGAGTAGAGAAATGAATAAGAGAGCTGGATCGTTGCGAGGAAGATTGATCAAAAGAGAGTGAGAGAGCTAAATACGGGAAACCCCTCCAAAACCCACCAAATATCTCTCCGATTCTGACGGAGAGGAAGGATAAGAAGATCCAAACACAGCAATGTGGATGATCAGATTTGGTGTGGAACGGAGGGTGTGTTCTGTTCTGTTTCTCTGATTGTTCGCCGCCAAGCAAACACACACACAACAACTGCTAGAATATAATATGTAATTATATATATATATACATATTTACCGATAAGAGATTTAAAATTATTTTTATTTAATATTGATAATTTAAAATTTAGTAATTTCGTCAAAAAATTATTAATTAATTTTTTAAATTTTTTCTTAATTTATGCAAATTTTGGAATATTAATTATTAAATTAAAATTTTGATACCATATTTAAAAAAATTTAATATGCGAGACAATATTGAATAATAATAGTATAATACCAACTAGAAAGCGAGCGGATATAATATTTAAAAAAACATACAAAATACGGACAGCTAATCTTCTCAAGAGACAGAACATGACGATGTACGAATGTTGGAATTATGGATAGATTTGTATTATAGCTTCATTGAATTGAATGGCCTTTATTAATATTATTTAATTAATTTATACTTATTATATATATTATGTGTGGTTTATTATTATATTTTAAATAAATTAAATTAAAACAAATTGTCTTTTATTATGTTACTGAGTGTAGTGGATTATTTGTTGGTCACACGTACAAGCAAAACAATGTCTTGTTGATGATTCTTTTATATAAGCTCAACAACATAACTTAACTTGGTTTCTTTAGGTTTTAAAGCATTATATTATATGGGGTAAGTTGTTGAGGAGAAAACTAGAAAATAGTGAAAATGCCAGCTCATGGAGGCCTGACTGTTTCCAACTAAATGAAATGATGATGGGGTCGGAAACTAGATAGTTGTAAATGGTCCACACATGCTAAGGTGCGCGTCCTCTTTCCCTCTTCGTGCACGTGAGAGTGCTGCAGGTGCATCCTCTTCTTCTAGGCTTGGCGACAGGGTCTAAAAATCCATGTTCCAATTCGGGTTCTGACTCAAATTTTGACCTGGCTCAATTGAATTTAGACAGTTTGAAACTCTATTATAAGATTTAATATATTTTTTTAAATAAAAATAATAACTCCAATGGGCAAGTAAATTGTTAAGAGATTCTCAATCTCTAACTTAAGTGAGGTCGGGGTTCAAACCGCTCTCATATATGCAGTCGTTTAAAACTTGAGGTTAGAGTTTTGTCTCTTATAAAGGACCTACCTGGCTCGAACGGAAACTAGTCTGGGTATGAATGGCTTAAAGATATATTCCTATAGTTGGGACCTTCCTAAAACACCTCGCGAGAAACCATATATATTAAAAATTTTAAATTTGAGGTTGGATCAAACTACACAGATTTTATTTTACCACCATGTAGTCTCTTTATATATATATATATATATATATATATACACTAAGCATATGTTTAATTGGGCTTATACTAGTAGATTTTTTTGCTGTAGATCTTTTCTAAAAAAATTTTTTTAAAAAAGATATGTTTGGCTGTCATTTAAAAAAGAGTGTTTTTAAAAGAGCTTCATGCGTTAGATTGTTTGGCAACATAAAAATAAAAATACTTTTGATTTTAACTATATTTTATTTTGTAATAAAACTTAATTATGCATATAAATATTATTTAAAATATATTAAAAAATATGCAAATCACAATATATTAATTATTATATAATTTTAAATTATATGAAACATAAATAAAAATATATCTAACCAAATCTTTTATATGGATTATAACATAAGTAAAATTAATATCAAAAATAAATATTAAAACGTATAAAAAGTCAAATAATATTATATAAATTCAAAAACAAATATTTAAGTTGAGTAAATAGTTAAATACATAATAAATTATGTATGTTGTTGTAATAAACGTAAAGATGAGTTTGTGGGTATTGTGAGAATTATGTGTAAAATATAAGAGCAAAACGGACTAAAAAATAGGCTCATTAATTGGTCTAAAAATTTACTTAGAAAAATGTTTTTTTGAGAAATTTCAAATTTGAACTTCTTAAAACACTGTATTTTGGCTGTCAAAAAAGTTATATATATTTAAAAAGTATTTTTTATTTTACAGCCAAACACTCATTTTTCTTTAAAAAAATTTTTATAATAGAAATAAATACTTATTGACCTTCCAAAAATTCATCTAAACAGACACTAACTATCTAATGTAAGTAATAGGAAGATTAGTTTCTTGACATACTGTCATCGGCTGGAAATGTACAATGTGGTAAAATTGCAAAGAGCATGCAGACGGAGACATCACAAATTGTATACATATATCGTTTTCTTGTCCCTTTACCTAATACATTTGTTGTGTCCCGCCCTTCTCGGGAACTGAATCTAACACAACAATCGTACGTTTCTGAAAGAGGGCAAAACATAAAACGATTAGGAAATCTCAACTCAACCGATTCATTTTGGTATAAATTAATTTGAATTTTAAGTCAAGTTAAATTTAAGGAGGGCTGAATGATTTTGACCTCCCAAACTCTATTTCATTGCAAAAATTTAGACTAGTTACGATGATGATGATAAATTTATTTAGACAAAATGATATCAATTTATTAATTGAGTCAAAGCGGTCCAACTCATTATTCTTTTTTTCAATACATTTATTAAACGCAAAACATATAACGATTTACAAACTCTTAACAATAAATTTGGTTGGACCAACTTAATCTAATTCAAGTTTAATAAATCAAATTTTAATTGAATAAGTTTTGAGCAAAGTTAAAAATAACAAGAGTCGATTCAATAGAGTTAAATCAGCATTGATTTAAATAAAATAATATCATTTTATTCAATAATTTAATAAGTTATTAATATCTTTTAATATTTGCCCCGTCAAAAATCAAAATAAATGAATTTTTAACTTAAAAAAAGGTTATGGAGAAGTCCTTACACAAATAATGAATTTATTATCCTTTCATTAAATAAAAGAAAAATTAATGAGATTTATACTGAGTGTTGTTGTTGTATAAAAGAAAATAATCATTTTTACAAACTACTTAAACACTCGTTTAAATTTTTTTTCAATTTATTATATACACAAAACTTTTTGCTTTACAAAAATCGGGAAAGAACCATTAAAATAATATTCTCTTTATAATTTTTACAGAAAAAAATAATTTTCGTGATTCAATCCTGCGATCATAAGATTATAAGTTCAAGTTACGGAAATAACTTTTTTGTAAAAATATATATAAAAAGATTTTGTGTACATTTTCTTCTCTCCAAATTTCCGCAAAGCGAAGAGTCAGGTGTAATAGTTACTTTGACATGCTCATTTTCACATTTAGGTAATACAGAAGAAAAAAATTGTAAAATCCCATCATTCCTATTATAAACATGAAAAGAAATTATTAACTAATTCACTTATGTCTAGCAAGTTTGACCATCATCGTCCCTATTCTATTTTTTATTTACAATTGAGGTAATCCATCTAAAGTGTCTAATCTTTTAAAATTTTATAATTCAATAATCAAGTTTTTTAAATTTTCAATTAAGTGATTAAATTTTAAACTTTAATAATTAATTCAAAATATTAATTCCGTTATAATTTGTGGATTTAGCTAACAAATCTTAACTCTTGTAGGTATCCACTTAAAAAAACAACAATCATGGTTTAGATTGGAGTAAAGAGATTGTTTTTGAAAGACACTTACGTGTTGTAATCGATAAAAACTTCGTTAATCAAATAAGCAAATTATTAAAAGAGCTAATATTTTGAATTGAATTATTAAAGTTTAAAAGGTTAATCACTTAATTGTAAATTTTAAAAGTTATATACTGGATTGAATAAAAGATTGAACATTTTACAATTGCTTATCTCTTCATAGCTTAAGAAAAAATTGTGACCGTGATTAAGCCGAATTAGAGATATATTTTTTAGATGAACATCTGTATATTATAAAAAATAAAGATTCAGTTAGTCAAATTAAAAAATTACTAACGAAATTAAAATTTTGAACTAAACTGTTAATATTTTAAAAGATTAATCACTTAACAAAAAATTTAAAAACTAGTACATTAAATCAAGTCCATAGGCTAAGTCGTCACTGACAAATGTCTGTTTGAAAAAGCCCGGACAAAATGTGACCGCGAAGCCCATAATTGCTTTGGTTTTCGCAGCAAACAAACAAAACGTTTTTCTATTTTGACCGGTAGCGACAATCTGAGTTTTTTTTTCTTTCTTTGCTTCGATTTAAAATATTTAAATTTTTAATTGATTATGCTTTTGGGTTTGCTTCAGCAACTTGGAGTTTTGATCTCTAGACTCTAGTACTAGTACTACTCCTATATGTAGAGATCACTTTATATATAGTTTTGTTTTTGACATTTTCTAAATATAATAAACAAATTGGATTTGCCAACTACCACTTTTCTTGATCCCCCTCTCCGTTTCCATCTCCCTCCACCACCACCACCTCACCCTGTGAAGAACATTCCCATCGTCTACGCCTCCATTGTTCTCTTTTTGTGTTTTTTGGGCTGATTTTGTGATATTAATTCAGTCTCTACCACCCACTGTTTCATCTTCTTCCTTCACTTGTTCTTCCATTCGGTGGTGGGGTGGTTAGGGTTTGGTTTAGGGTTCAACCTACTTTCTCTTCTCCAGTTTCGTTTTGATCCGCTGTATAAGGTTCTTTTCCATTCCCCTCTTCAATTACGTCTATATCTGTGTGTGTTTGTTTAGTTATGTATGGATTTTGATTGCTTTAAGGATTTTGTTTGAGATGTGATGATGATGGTGATGATTTAGGTGTAGATGGAATCATCAGGAGGAGTAGGATCAAGCAGTAGTAATTCCAGGAGGGATGGAATATTGTCAGCTGCAAACATATTACGGGCACCCATTTCCACATTGTTGGAGTATTCGGGTCTCTTGAGAACTAATCATGATAATAATAGGTCGCTTCACCAAGATATGGATTCTTTGATCTCCAACGCCGGGGGTGGCGGTGGTGGTGCTGGCCCTGTATCCCCGGTCATTCACAATCACAATCAGAGTCATCGACTTGATGATTCATCTTCTGCTGCCCCTACCACCACCACCACCAATGGAGAGGTTGCTATCAGAATTATTGGCTCCGGCGAACGTGATCACCGACGAGACCCCTCCACCGCAGGCGTGGTTGTTGAGTCTCCGACAGCCACCCAACAGCCTTTGTCGTCAGATATTCAGGGTGATTCTTCAAGTGTTCGCAGTAGCAGCAACAGCAACAGCTACAGCTCTGGTGATGATGCTACCTCTCAGTTGCGTTCTAGCTCTAATGCTGATGGGGAGACCACCGATGGGAGTGGGCCTAATGCAAGGGATTCATCCTACCAGAGATATGATATTCAACAGGCTGCCAGATGGATTGAACAAGTTCTTCCATTTTCATTACTTCTTTTAGTTGTGTTTATTCGACAACATTTGCAAGGTAATCTTCGCTTGTTGCTCTGGATTAAAAGATATCATCACGTTCTTTTTCAATTTGATTATCATTGTTGATGAATATCCTTCCTATATTGCTTTATTGCATTTAATCTACTTCCTTCCTTCTTAACTAAGGTACCATGTAAATGCTTGTTATTAGATTACTTCAAAGTACTTTTTTTCTAATGACAATCAAGAGTTTGTGGATGCATGATTGTTTGCTGATAGTGTTTCTTCTTTCACCTGGTTGATTGGCCTTTATTCTCTTTAATGGTTTTTAGGGGATTCTTCATCTCTACTTCTCATTTAAATTAATATTGAATCCAAATAGGCATAAGAATATATGTGGGCTAAGCCTGCTGATGACTAGTATCTCCTACGTCTGTGGTCATTGGTCAATGTCAAAAGAAGTAACCCTCCTTTTCTCATCTTCATTGGCCCTTTTTTTCAGCTAATGCGTTTACATATGCAGTCACCCAGTCACTTGTGCATGCATTTGAATCCAAGTCCAGCGTGGTTTAAATTGGCTTTACCTTGATCCCTTTTAACAGTTAGCCCATTGTTTCTTTCCTGTTGCCATAATAGTTTATTTGGGGAGTTAATCCAAAGAAAAAGTAAATGTTATAAAATAGAAACCAAGAGAGAAGAAGAGGTAACTAACTGAAGGAAATAAAAAGGGAACATTGTAAATGCAGGGACTATTTCGACCACTATCAATTTGTTAAACTAGAGTTAAGTGAGAGGAAATAAAGAGATGGTTATTTTTCTTTTCATTATTATTATTATTATTATTATTATTAATTTTTTTTGGGGGGTGGGGAAATATATGCAGAGGAAGCTGTCATACTACTTGATTTTATTGAAGACAACCTAACCTATTCCTTTAATCTTTTCAGTGTCCAAAATGGACCTAACACTGCCTTTATATTCCCATGAATTTACTTTCTCAAATACTTGACACATTGTGGAAATAGTGTTTGGTGATTAAATTTTGTGAATCTTTTGCAAGTACTTATATTCCTTTCTTTCTAATATTCAAATCAACGATTCGAGCATCCTGTAGCTTTCCTGCTTTCTTAATTTGTTCACTTTTATAGATAGTATTTTTCTATAAGTGCAGGCTTCTTTGTTACTATTTGGATAGCTATTGTCATGTTTAAGTCAAATGATGTTCTGCGGAAACAAACTGCTCTTAAGGTACATATTTTTCTTAACAAATAATTATTACTATTTCATAGTTTTGTTGAATTCTATTCATTCATCTCTTAGTGGGTCAAGAAAGTGAGTATTGATCTGTCAATTAATGGTTTCTGCAGGGAGAGAGGAAAATTTCTGTGCTGGTTAGCATATGTCTTGCATTTGTGCTTCATGTGGTTGGTGTTTATTGGTGGTATCAGAATGATGACCTTTTATACCCATTGATTATGCTTCCTCCCAAATCCATTCCACCTTTCTGGCATTCTATTTTTATCATCCTGGTGAATGGTAAGTTTATACTTACTAGTTGTTGAACCTTTTTTGATATATTGTAGATACATGGCTGTAGAGAGAGAGGTTGAGTTCTACAAAAACACACACATGAATATACCTACATCCAAATTTGTGGAGGCTGTTGAAAGGAAGATTCCTCTAGAATCTATCTCACCTTTTGATATATTTTGACATTCAAGTGAAGTCTATGCTTCTTTTTAAGATTTAAAAAGACATAAGTCCGGTATGTGTGGGTGTGTATGCAAAGTCCTAATGGACAAGTTATGGATCTTAGTTCTTTATGATCATTAATTTTCTCTAAATAATTCATCATTACTGTTCAGATACTTTGGTCCGGCAGGCAGCAATGGTATTCAAATGTTTTCTTTTAATGTATTACAAGAACAGTAGAGGCAGAAATTATCGGAAACAGGTGAGATAAGCTGTGGGAATCATCCATGGTCTTTTTTCCCCTAACAGTTGGATTAAATTTGTTTTGATAAGATCAATCTTTCATTCACTACTTTTTGCATGTTAACCTTGATGAGCTTTCGATCATGCCAAGTCCAGAAATTTTGGAAAATTTGTTTGTGAACAATATACTTCATTTAGCCCTTTGTTTTCTAATTCATTTTGCTCTTATTTCCCAGGGTCAAATGCTAACATTGGTTGAGTATCTGATGCTTCTGTATCGGGCGTTGTTACCAACACCAGTCTGGTACCGTTTCTTTCTTAATAAAGAATACGGAAGCCTTTTTTCATCTCTAATGACAGGCTTGTACTTGACTTTCAAACTTACATCCGTTGTTGAAAAGGTACTATCCTTGTTGCTTTTGTTTGTAGATTTCATTATGTTCTTTTTCTTTTTCTCTACCCTCTTATCTAAGATACAAAATTGCAGGTACAATCATTCTTTACTGCTTTGAAGGCATTATCTCGCAAAGAAGTACATTATGGAGCTTATGCAACGTTAGACCAGGTAGTCTTCTTCTTCACTTACAAATGACCTCTACTATAGTGTTTTTAGAATACCACTGGGGCATGTTCAGGAAAAGTTGCCAGTTGTGTTCTTTGCCTTTTGTTAGTGGAATCCTATATTAAACCAAAAGATGCAGTCTTGTTGTTTGTTATGAGCATAAGAGTTCGTTTGGAAGAAGGCAAAACAACTTGGGAGAGTACAGTTGGGGCCATGACATTGTTTGCATAATCAAACTATTTAATGAGCCTTAAGCTCTACATATATTTTCTATCTGTAGATATGGTTTTATTTATTTGTCTGAAAGTGAATAAAGATTGTTTGCTACTGAGCTAGAAGCTTTCTATAACTTGAGAGCTAGACCATTAGGCCAAAAAATGCAAAAGGTGGTGGTGATTTTACAGTTTACTTGAGAGATGATTTCTCCACTGAATCCTTAAATCTTGAATTATGGTGAGCATTGACTTCTTTTGCTCTAAATTCATTCAAGAGATGCTTCGTATATTAAATCAAGGAATATTTAATTTTCGTGTTCTTTTCTTTTGTTTGAAAATTCTGTACTTATTGTGCATTTTTGTTAGTTTTTGACTACATTGAGATCATAGGAGAAGGGATACTAATGTGATGATTTATTAGTACTCTGTTACATTAACCTTGTGCTTATGACAGACATAAGGAAGTATGCAGTAGTTGTACCTTAGAGTTTTGTGATTATAATGAAATTTCTGTTTTGGAATGTACTAAGAAGATAGATTTAGCTCTCTCTTTTCTTATTCCTTTATTTGTTCAATGGAAATCTGCCCCAGCATGTTAAGTGACCAGTGATTTGATGACAGGTGAATGCAGCAGGAGATCTCTGTGCTATATGTCAGGAGAAGATGCATGCTCCGATTTTACTTCGTTGTAAACACATCTTTTGTGAAGATTGCGTGTCTGAATGGTTAGTTGTTAAGATCAAGCGTTTGCTTATACTCTATGCATCTGTTAGCTGTTCTGTTCTTACTTATTTTTATTGATGTGCCATCAATTATGCAGGTTTGAGAGGGAAAGAACGTGTCCCTTGTGCAGGGCTTTGGTGAAACCTGCAGACCTTAGATCCTTTGGTGATGGCTCAACGAGTTTGTTCTTTCAGATATTCTAAAGTAATTCTAAAAACTAGGAGATTTTCTGCTCTACATCTCAAGTACTTTTTTCCCAACGAACATCGCAATCTCATGCAGCGACTGTAATTCAGCCCCCGGAAACCAGACGAGAAGAGGAGCCAGAGCTTGACTGGCTGCCCCTTCAGTTGTATGGAAGAGGCCCTAATTGTAACTAATGGAAATTCAGAAAGGAAGAAGTTATTTTGAAGACTAACAATGTATGTAGTCCACTCCCATTGATGAATGTTCTACTTTGGGATGTATAATATTTTGTTACGAACTAATTCTTTATTCGAAGGGCAAGTGTATTGGATGAGCTCAGTTTTAGAGATTGTCTCTTGCTCAATATGAACTCCGTTTTAGAATAGTAAATGAACACTCAAATAAATAACACCAGCAATTTGGTACATTGAAAGTAGAATCATACATGCTTTATTTGTAAACAAGAAGATAGCTGAATGCACAATCACAACAACAAATGCATACCAAAAAGAAAACCGTATAAAAGATTAACAAATGTTTACCAAAAAGAAAACCATATAATAGAATAAGAAAAGAATTGAAGAATGAAGAACCAATATTACATTAACAAAAAACACAAAATCAATGCTAAAGAACCATGTGAGGGAGTATCCATTTCAAGCAGATGATATGGAAGCATGTGTACGTGAATTTGGTTCATCTTCTTCCTTGTCCACAAGGATATGCTTGGTGTCTTGTTCTTTGGTATCTTTAGTACCTATTGGCAACTCTTCTGTTGAACTCAAAGATGCAGTAAGCTCTGAAGGTGAGGTTGGAGACACAGGTGATGGTGGAGTAATAGATAGCATTTTGGTTAAAGGGTAAACTTCTGTAACTTCCTCACTACTTTCATCCAAATAAACAACATCCTGCATTGTCAGTTGGTGGTACTCAACAATTTCTCTCAGAAACCGGTTCTCTCGTGCATACACAGAGTTCTCATGAGCCAACCGAGCCTTCTCGGCCAGAAGTGTCTCCAGTTGTAGCCGAATCTGAGTTTTCACAAAGAAAACTGTAGTTGGTCACAACTCACAATCATATGTTAAAACAACTAAGATATACCAAAAATAGAAGACTTAACAACACAAATGTTTTTGATAATCAACACCACGAGTTCCAATACCAGATCATCATCAGCTGGATTGTCCCCCTTCTCACAACTCTCTCGCAGGATTTTATTCTCTTCTTCTAACTGCGAACATCTTTCCTTTGCAAAGGCCATATCTGCTTTAACTGTTTTTAGTTCACGAAGAAGAAGCTTCGCTTTAGCAGCAGTTGCCATTGCAACCTGTTACAGAACAAAGGCCGATCATACACTGCACCAAGAGATGAAAACTAAGCTCCAAAGCCAGTATTTTGATAAGAATACTAGATGAATAAATGCACGTGCTAAATGTTTCACATTACATCAGAACATCGTCAATCCTCTTAAAAAACTACCACCTTCTTAACCATGTCCTCTGATTCAGTATAACTTCATGCTTTTCAATGATAATTTCATAACTTTCAGTATAACTTCAGAAATTTAATATCCTTTTGTCTCTAAGGTTTGGTCCTTTTCCATTTTAATGCTTGCACATTTGCCATCAATTGCAACAAAGTGTTTCCAATTTTACTGGATTTCAATAAAAAACAATCACAAAGTTCACCAAATAAACCCATGACCCACGATCACATAGTTGCCACCTTACGTCGCGAGATGCCTTCAGCTGAGTTTCATGGTTCGTTTGATGGTTATGTAGCTGTGAGCCTTCATTCTGCGCAATAGGAATGCTTTCTTTTCGCTTAATCTGTAACTTTCGGGTTTCTTGGATGATGTCTGCAGTCTTACTTTCGACAATATTGCGGCTTTCCTGAAGAAACAAGTTGGTAGAAATAAATTTAATTCTACACTCCAGGCTGGATAAAAGATCTAGTGAGTATGCACAGGCATCTGCAAGGACACTCCAGACTATCTGAACTTTTTTCTAGTAACCTGTATCAAATATAGCTATCCATATTTAACTAATTCCCTCAATAATCAAGGATGAACCATAAGTAGAATTCACTTCAGCTGTGAAGCATAGTATATCAGAGAAATACGAATCGCTTGAATGCTTTAACAAATGGAAAATGTTGCAAAAACAGGGAAGAAAGACGATTAACATGGGAAAACAACATCAAAGGATAGGGAAAACCACGTCAAAAGGTTATCTAAGTTAATACCATCTAAACAGATGCAGTGAATCTAGTAAGAGCACTACCTATGTTATGGATACAGTAGGAAGAAACTGACTGTGATCCTTCCGGGAAATAATCTTAATTTCTCACCTCAAAGGCCTTCTCAAACGTATCACCAATCTGATTCAGTGATGATGAAATTTTATCTAAGCCTTTTCGAAATGCTGGATTTTCCATTTTCTTGAATCCCTCAGGAATTGCATTTAACTGCCGGATGTGTAACAGAGAATATAGATTAGAGAACCAAAAATAAGAAAAGAAAAAAAACTTACTTAGGCTTCAGTTTTGTATCGTCACATAATTTTCTCTCATGCATTGTACAAGTCACTTTTCCGAAGTTAATATAATCACCTCACTATCTGCAGAGGTGTTGGATATGTGAAACCTTGATTTTTTAGGAGATTCAAATTGCTGAGATAGGTTGTCATCCTCGAGAATTGCTTTGGCCTTTCGAGCAAGAACTCCCCAGAATCCTTTCGAATCATTTTGAGATACATCTTCATATGCATCAAACACCTACATTTTCAGAAGAGGTGTTCAATTATCAAAAAGGAAAGATGACAAGGGGTCCAGGCGTCCGAAACTAATAAGCAAAAGGAAACCAGGAAACAAATGATTTGTAATCCCAGACCCTCTTTTTCATTTTTGGCTTGGCTACACTATGTTCCTTACCCGGAGTTCTTGTTTAAGAACAGGCATGCCCATTTAAAAGGAACATACCAATCAAACTGAACTCAGAACTAGTGAAAGAAGTGATGTTAATTTTCTTCCGAGAACATTCGGATCAATAGGTCATCCACTAACCAAAGAGAAAGGGTGTGGCAGTTTTAAGATCAATTACATATGAAGCTGGTAAAGTTCTCTTCTGATATCGTATAATTACACACTTGACAACTGAAACAAACAAGAATGATGAACAATGAACAAAGATGTGCCGATATTTGGAGACCTTTCATATGATATGATCACAAACCAAGAAAATAAATTTAAAAAAACAAAGGAATTAGCGAAAGAAAAACCTTAGATCTGCGAGGGAGAGAATCTCCAGTATAGGCATAGGAAACAGAGGAATCACGGTGAGTGGCAGAGGCTCTGATGGCCTGAGCAGCCAGAGTTGATGATGACGTAAATGTATGCGAGGAGGATAAGGTTTTGTTGCCATTATTACTATAGTTGTCATCATCATCATCCTGTGTTCTGTAATTAATCTCTTCTTTGAAAGTGGATGCTCTCGTCATCCCACCTTTTCTCCTATATGCCATCTTCACGCAACCAACGTTACCGCCACCGTCAACCACCACCTTACGTTACCTATAAACGGAGATGGATCAGCACCAGGTTTGGCTCCTCCGACAATCTTCGCCACCTTTTGTTGTCCAAGAAACCATCTTTTTTCATTCTTCAATATCAATAAAAGAGAAAAGACACATTTCTGGTAATGTGGCACCAATGGCACCCACTAGAACAAAGCCATTGGATTTCCAAACTTGGAAATGGTATTGAACACCAACGCCTTGGATGATTCCCACTAGTTGACTTCATTTAGCGTTCTGTGTACACGTTTCCACTAGATTTGTATTAGATCAATATCTATTTTAGTTTTTTTTTTAATTTCTTTTTACTGCTTCAACAACAAACTTTTGGCGTGTTCCCAACTGTCATCTTAGTTCGGACGTGCGTAGGTAGTTACAGGCATTTTCTACTTCTTCCTGAGATATGTCGGATGTTAGAAAGCTCCTAACTTTCCATTTCTCAGGGAAGCTCTTTTGCAACATAGAAGTTCTCAGTAATCAACAACCGTACTTCAACCTAATCTACAAAGGAATGACAAGATCATAATTTGGAACCATAGTCAAGTTTACAGGTAAGCTTCTGTTGACCTGTTACTCTGCTGGAAGCAGATACCTCGTCCCATCAAATTTGTCTGAACAAGCCGTGACTTCACGAATGGTAGATCGAAGATAAAAGGGGAAGATGTCAATTTCAAGGCTTGTCCCGTCTCCGACATAGTACCAAGTTCCTGTCTTGGAGGCACAGTAGCTATAGCTTGGCCGTTACTTTCACGGTACTGGCAATTAAGATTTTGTGATTGGTCTGTGACCTGACGAGAACTTGATTGCCCTGCTAATGTTTGGGGCCATGAAGATGGTAAAACGCTGTGAATGTCAGCTGATGGCATCTTCGTATCTGTCTTGCTTTTCTCTGATCCAAGAGAGCTTACTTTATCTGTTTCATTCAACCCAGAAGTTGAAAAGTTCAAATCTTTCTTTTGATTCTGTTGTGAAGTTTCGTTGCTAGTAGTACCTGTAACACCATTACAGGCTTCACCTCTAGTACGGCACAAGGTAATCTTATCATTACGATTAGCCATAATTCGCACTGAAGTATCATGAATTCCTACTTTGTTACAATCAGCATAAAATTTTGCAGTATTAAGAGCAGTAGGCATCAATCGGGCACAGGTGGAAGCTGCAACGCTTTGGCAGTAATCTGAACCTGGAGTTGGAAAATCCTCAGCATCAGTTGACCATCCATTTAATTTCTGCTTTGCAATCATTTGAGCTGTAGGCCCTAAATCTTTAACAAACAACTTTAAGCTTTCACGATAGCAGATATCCTGCTGCATCACCTGCACAGGAGAAAATGTCGTTGATGAGAAATCCTAGAGCAAAAGGGAGTGCGGATTGAAAAGGAACTGCTTTCTTATTAAGACCTACTTACAAGCATTAGCTCTTTTGAACTACCAACAATTGGATGATACATACTGAGTAAGGGATCCCGAAGTTTATATGTGGAACGCCTGTCGGCTTCAGAGAATTTGTAGGTTTACCGTCAGCACCACATATAAAGAAGCAACTCCCTTATATAAGCTACCAAATTCTATATTTCAGCCTTATGGAAAGAATCAAACCGCATTGCGCTGTTTTTCAATATATTCCTCTAACTACCTGATAGGTATCTAAGTATGTTTGCGTTCAGTGCCAAGAATTTGAAGTCTGAAAAAGCAAGGCTATAGAGTTCACTTAATTACGTGAAGTTGACATCCACAAACGCGCGATTCCATTGGAACATTCATTCCTTTTTGTTTGTTTTGCTTAGTGCTCTGCCGCAATCAAGTTCTTAATTTCAAAAAATGAGATATGAGTCAGCTCCTTACCATGAAATAGTTCACGATCTTGTCTATCAGAAATAATATTGACACCATAGCATCCAACCTTTTCTTGGACTGCTCTTTTCAGATTTGATGAACTTTTGGTTGAACATGGATCTAGTTCTGTCATTACACAAAGTGTCATGTCATTGGATTTTGAATTTGTTGCCAGGTTTCCAACTGAATTATGAGTGAAACACCCTCCTTTACCTCGGATCCTTCTGCTGCTTCGTCTTCTAGTTTCCAAGAATTTAAATTCGAAATTCTCAGGATCAGTCCTAAGAAGATCAAAAATCTTCTTGGCTAATTTATCTATAGCAAGAGCCTGTAATATCCATGATTAAACATTCAGTTGACAGAAGCAATTGTACTTTGTGTCAGCAAAGGAGTCTTACAATATTGCTTTAGGGCTTTGATAGGGATTGTATCATACCTGCCTAAAGTAAACGGTAGCTGTAGAATTGAAATGCATTGCATTTCTTGTTATCAGAAATACATCATGCTGCATAACAGTCAAAGATTATCAGTGGGAAGAAGGATTGGATGTTCCATCTTTGTTGAATGATGAACTTATGTAGTTCACACGCCATTACAAAGTTATTCATATTTTTAACTGAAAATTGACAAATATGTACTTCGAAGAGAGCAAGCAAACCTCAAATTGTTCAAGAGTTATGTACATTCCTTCATGAAGTTTAGCCCTCATGGTACCAAAGTCCATAGGTTCTTTGATTATTTCATAGTAAGATTCCACCTTTAGACAAAAGCCCATCAACATAACATTTAAGGACAAGTAACAATAGTAATATACAGAACATGAATCACTGAGAGAGCACCAACCTCACTGGGATCAACAGGTTCTGCAAAGATTTCACGAGTATCTCTTCTGAAGTTTTGATAAACAATCAAAACCAGCAAGCAATTACTATGATCTTTTTTTTAATTAAACTGCTCATACTCACCTCTGCAACAAATCAATGACAAGCTCAAGTATGCGTTTTTCTGGCATCCATGATGCAAATGATGTCCTAGATGATTGATCTGATTGATAAAAGCCGTAAATCAGTAACGGAGAATGTGAACCAACCATAATTCGAGTAATTTTCTGGAGACGAGGAGAGAGAACCAGGATAAGCAGCTTGATCTTCACTCAAGTCATTAAGAATCGATTGATCTGACAAATTGCAACGAGGGAAAAGGAATATCATTAGACCAGTCGTTTAAGGATAATTTGCCAGAACATCTAAGAAGGAAAACACATACTACTATGGATTAAAGGATCTTTATCACTTGGTTGTCTTCTATCTTGCTCATCATTTTTCTTGGAATCCTGAAAGACAACTCACAAGACACACTGAAGATTAGCCTTCGAGGACCCACAAAAAAGAAAACAAAATGCATCATGTGGAGATTACTCCCTAGGAACAGGTCTCTAAATCTTGTGCTTGAGGTACAAGCACCTTCTCAAAAAAGAACAGCAACTGAAGTTAATGGAATAAAAACGAAAACGAAAACGAAAACGAAAACTTTAAAAAGATCCTATAAATAACTGTTCATAGCCCGCGGAGAAAGGAAGTAGCTAACGGTACTAGCATAATACAAACAATGACATTGAAAAGAAAGATCGAATGATAAGAAAAACCTGAGAAGCTTTAGATGTAGAAGAAGAGACATCTAGAAGTGGTCTAAGCTTTCTCCTTTTCTTGGCCCTTGTTCTAGAAGCTGGTCCTTCAATGGCACCAGGAGGTTGGCGGTATCGTAAATTGCTGTTAATGAGACTAGAGTTAGTGTTAGTGTTAGTAGTGGAAGTACGGTTAGTTTTAGTAAAAGGTGGCCTGGTTGGTTGCAGACGAGCCTTCCATGCCTCTAAAGCAGAAATTCTGGGGCTCCTCCTGTCTCCTTCCCTCCAAATCCTCCGCATTTGTACTTTTCTGAAAAATCGGCATTTAGTAAAATGTCAAATCATTATACAAAAGTTAATACTTCAGAACGTTCGAAAACATTCTGTTTTACATCACCATGTCTTCTTATCTTTTTCTGCTTTCTTTGCCTTCGCTTACTCCAAAATGACGAAACCAGAAAGAAAATCAGTCTTGAAGAGAAACAAACGAAAGACCCACCTGGACATTAGAACGGACTTGGAAAATAACGATCACCCAGTTGCCATTTTTCTTTTTTGTTCGTCTTTTGCTATAAAAGTTTGTATCTTTTCCCTAACTGAACATAATCAGAATGCAAGGTATAAGAGCTCAAGACTATGCTTTATACTAACTTAAGTAAAGAAGAGGTGGGCACACACAAACAGAGAGTGAAAGAGAAGCGAAATGTGAATAATGGAAGGAGGGATGGAGGTAGAGGAGAGAGTGGGTTTAAGCTTAATAACACGTTGAGGAGTTACAGGCTTACAGCTAACAACGTAAGTGTTGTTCCCAAATCAGAGGAGATACGGGAAAACCGAGCTAGGAAAAAGCTTAAAACCAAGATCATGTCTTATCTAGCTTCAAGCCTTAGGAAGCCATTATAAACATACGTTAGACGTGTATGTTCAAAGCTTAGGACATTCATACACAGCAAATCAAACAAGAAAAAGAAGAAGAGGGTATCTCTGAAAATGGAAATGAATAATGATAGGATTAGAGGTGTGAGAGAGGTGACGAATTTTATTTGGATAATTGTTAATGTTTTGACGTAAAAGACTAAATGCAAACAGAAAGAAACAGAAGGGGACAGATTATCACTAGCTAATCCACTACTACTCTTACTTACTACTACACAGTTATCAGACAGACAGATCACAAACAGACAAGAAAGGAAGAAGAATCAGCTCAAAGATATGTGTCTCTTTCTTCATAATTTTTTTATTTGGAGGAAGTTCGTTATTTTATAGAAACCAAAGTCGAACCCAAAGGCCTAATCGGCCTAAGAGAAGAAGATTGGGGAAGAGTAAAAGCAGGGCCTCATTGGCCCATCTAAGATATGATAGGCTAGAAGCCTTTTTTATTATCCAAACGGAAAAACAAAAAGAACATGAAAACAAGTTTTGATTTTTACTTGTTTACATCTTCAAATGCTTGCTTTGGAACATCAAAAGCAATTCCATCTTCCCAGTTTTTACTTTGACTTTTCTGGTCAGTGGATTTTTATCGGCTTCTATGATCAGTTCTGTTTTCGTTTTCTTAATTATTTCATAGTTTGTTATTAGCGTCTTCATCGTTGTTGCGTATTCATGGATTTATTTGGGGTTCCTTTGAATGCTGAAATCAGATTTGAAAGTTCTTTGCTTTATGTTTAATGCTGAATCATGTCCGCTCGAAACATGCTCAATTCCTAAACTTTGGGCTATATTCATCGTGCTGATCATCTTAACGCCGTCTGAAACTAAGATTTCTATTATTTTCTGGGAATTATTCGATTCCCATTTGTGATGTCGGAAGTATCAGGATAATGTTGAGCTCAGAGAGAGTAATTTTGATAGAATTTCTGAAATAAAGTTAGCTCCTTCTAAAATAAAAGATCGTACTCCTCAAGAAATCATTTGTTGTGACATTTTTGAAAGTTTCTTGAAGAGGAACAAAGTTTTTCAATCAAACTTGCATTTTCCCACCTTCTACAGGAAATAGTAATCTATGCTTCTCATGTCTGTGGATTTTTGTGCTGTACTCTTAGCTTTCAGGACCCGTGAGAGCAGTTGTTTATCTTACCATTCCTCAGAAAAACCAACTCAAATTCAAAGATTTAACTAGTTTATTCTTTTATGTCATTTTCACTAATTCAAACTCTCTCTTTCACACTCACATACACTCTCATAAACAGAAAATGCAGCAAATGGTCCAATCCTTTTTCCTTATATACGTGTGGATACCTGCTCATGTGTTTTTATCAAGTATATTTAGGATCTCTATTTGCAGTGCTACTTATTCATATTTTCTTACTGTTAATCTTTGTGCTTTTGAAAATTCACTCTGCTTGTTTTCATTGCTATTCTTTTCAGTTTTCTCCCATGGACACAAACTTGCAAAGAACATCCCAGGTCGTACATTCGCCTGCTACTCACTATCATCTGGGTGGTGATTCACTAGTTGAACATCCAGCCCTGACAGAGTTATGCACTCTATGCAGAAGAAGCCTTTCCCTTGATAATGATGATCTTGATGTCGTCAGTATCTGTGGGGACTGTAAATTTTTGCTTCTTGAAGATCTAGGGACTCCCACACGAGATTTTGATCGAAGGAGGTCTCCACGACCAAGAAGAACTAGACATGCCAGCTCTGAGTCAATTGAAGAGCTTTTCTCACAGCAATTATCACATATGATTAATCTGGCTAGGCAGAACCAGTCGCCTCTTACTTGGCAGGATAATCAACTCATAGATGATGATGCTTCTGGTACTTCGTTAAGGTATACAAGCTCGCGTACAACTCCAAATGGATCTAGAAGATGGCGGCACCTTCTTTCAGACACTGAAAGTGAAAGCTTTGATTATCTAGATTCTCTCTATGGTGAGAGTGAAATTAGTATCAGTCGCTACAGGCCTGTCAACAGTGAGAATGATACCATTTCATTTAGTGCACATGGAGGGGACTCTGATGCTTCTGTGGACGGGCGTGTTCCCATGGATACGGAAATGTTGATTCAACCAGATGATGAAAGTGAAGTTGACAGTGATACCGACATTGATCCCATGCATACTGGTTTCAGTCAGTGGAACTCTGATGACCTAGAAGATGATGAAGAAGAGGAAGAAGAAGGTGAATGGGAAGAAGCCGATATTGCCGAAGGGACACATGAATCTGGAGAAGCAGGAGTTCGGCTTCATAATTTTTTGAGTTCTAATCAAAGTGAAGGTAATGACCATGTTAATTGGTATCAGCAGCCACACCCTTTTGAATTTGAGGGCTTGAGAAATTGGAGAATCAGGCGTGGTAGACAAGCTTATAACCATGGCATCTTCGAGAATCTGGTGGAATCAGATTTTCTGGTGCACAGACGGAATTCTGGAGATTATCTTGATGCAACAGGCTTTGAGGAATTGCTTGAAAATCTTGCAGGGATAGATAACTCAAGAAGAGGAGCACCACCTGCAGCTGTATCTGTTGTGAAAAGTTTGCCTCGAATTATCATTGATGAGAAGCATGAGAAGTGTGATAATCTAGCCTGTGCAATTTGCAAAGATGTTTTATTAGTTGGCACTGAAGTTAATCAACTACCCTGCCTTCATCTGTACCATCCATCTTGTATCTTGCGATGGTTGAGGGCACGAAATTCATGTCCTCTCTGCCGGTATGAGCTTCCTACGGATGATAAAGATTATGATGAGCAGAAGCGACGCATTAGGGAGAGATTGGGGATAAGTGACATTCGGCAGCAGGATGTGCGCGCGGACACTTCAGCTGATGCCTCAGATGGAGCTCAAACACTTCCATCTCATGAAATCGTTCAAGTTGGGGTTGAGCAAGCAGATGTTCTTGACATGGACATAGACTCAAGTAGCATTGGAAGCGAGGGTCGGAGTAGATGGTTTCTCCTTGCTGCTGCACCAATTGTTGGTCTTGTTGGATTTGTACTTGTGCTATGGTTAGGGAAGTCTGAAAAAAGAGAATTAATAGGTCACAGCTTCGCAGAGAGAGGCATGCATCAAATTCAAGTTCCTGCCACTTCTCCACCCATTCAGAGGGATAGCAGAGGCAAGAGATGGTGGTCAATTTTCGAATGGTTCTCTAGGTAGGAAGATTGAAGGCCTTTTAGCTTAAAATTACTATGTGTTGATTTTAAAATCTTACCACAACTTGGTGAATATGCTTGTCATTTGCAGTTTTAAATCTAATGTATTGAGTTTGGTTTTGAAACAAGGTTTTCTTACATCAGATTTCCAGTATTTGCTTAGGTAAAATTCATGCTTTACATACGACAGATTGCAGAACTTTTCTCACATAAACATCAATTTTTGAGCTGACCCCAAGGCAGGCACCTCTCATCAAGGACATTCCTAGGCTGTCTTGCTAAAACAATTGTGTAGTTTTCATGCCAGGTTAGCCAGTTCTCAGATGTGAACATCAAACGAAAATATGACAAGACTCATTGATGTATGTTGTTATGGTCGTGGTTGACTCTTGTTAGGTTCGACCTGAAGGTGGCTGCACCCAAAACAAACGCCATTATCCTTATAAGTTGATTGTTAAAATTGGTCTGAATGTTGTTAGATGTGCTATAAACTTAAAGATGCCTTTTATCACGTAATGTATACAACAAAGAAATCTGAAATTCTCCGGTAAAATTTATCTGCAAATGCTCACAAAATTTCTGGAGCATTTTCCAGAGCTCCAAGCATAAGCCAAGAAAGTTGATTTTGCATTAGCAACTGATTTAATTCATAGCCTCGCTCATCTGTCTCTCATCTGGGGAAGAGTCAACTCTTTTACTAGTGCTAGTATGTCTAGCTATTGACAAAGATCAACAAGGAATGAATTGCTATGAATACGGAACGTTCATGTCGGCATGAACTTGCTGCACTTCTAGAAGAGTATGTTGAGATAGAGCACAATCCATCCAGCCATTGAGAAGATCGCGAAAATATGAACCCAGAACAGGACAGCTGCAGCCTCCCTTCCACACCCTCGGAGATTAGCAACAGCACCTAGATTCAGGTAAACATCATGTTAAGAGGAATGAATGTTATGTTAAACTAGTCTCTTCAATTGATAATCCTTGTTCTTGGATGATGGAGTATAAAGGTGATACATTCATACTATGTGAAAACAGGAATTCATGGTTTGACAGAGAGGAAAATCTCTAGCCTATGCTGTTCCTTTCATATTGCTGCTTACATACAAAAATCATGGATCTAAAATGGTTACTCAGGTCAATGATACAACCCAAAAACAACACGGAGGATCCTCCGATAAGCATTTGTCATGAAAAAAGATGTTTGATGGCTTCTTATGTTAATCATGTCATTTGAACATGCATCGAGAATCTATAGAACATGGTGAATCATATTACCAGAAAGGATAGATGTAGGCATTGTGTGCTGAAGTAGGAGGACAAACCGAAACATCTTATCATCAGCAGGAAGGAAGCCGAGCTTATCAGCTAACGTTACTATACCAAGTCCAGCTGGCGGCACCAAAACTAGTCGACCAAAAATAATAGCGGCAGTTGTCCGAAAACCAAGCTTAGAACTTCCTGGACCTGCAAGAAAGTTCAGTAAGACCTAGTAACATGATAAGTATCATGAATGAGATTGTAGCCATGTGATAACAACTTACCATCAACAAGGTTGCCTCCCAATGCCAACAAGATGCATGGAATCATGGCCTCCCTGGTAACCAAATGCATCATTAGCTAATCATCCAAATGCAAGGAGATAAGACTTAAAAATTACCAAGCTCGCGCACACTCTGATGGTGTGACAAAAAGGCATCAGGAAACTGAACTACAGACATACACTGGCAAATAATAGGTTGGAGAGCAGTACATGGAGCAACCAATTCATATTTGGAAAACTAAAATACTGAGACATTCCTAGGTGCAACAGTAAGTTATTAACAGTGATACCAAAAAATGCTAGCAATCTGTTGTTAGTTTATGCAATAATTTTTAAGTTGGTACAAACCAGGTATTAAATTACAATATTCAACATCAGAATGTTGTTCAAACCACGTTAACATCAACTAGTCAAGATTTTTCCAAATCAAGCAACCTCTCAACTTCATACAAAAGCCTGCTTCTCATATCAGTATATTTTCAACAATAACCTTTTTTAACTTCTGCACGCATAACTTGTGAATTAACTGCATAATTGCCAAGAAAGCTATCCATCCAAGAAAAGTATCTGCATGCCCTCAAAGTAAGTGAGGCCTGCAGGATCTACACCAATGTATCGTATACTAATTAAATTAACCAATTACAAACTTAATTTGCTTGGTTCAGATAATACTCAGCTTCTCTTTCAACACCATGCCTGAAAAAATTTTCAGGGCTAACCACCACTGAAAACATTTTAGTAAGTTATAGCATACTCCAGAAATAGCAGATAATCAATCAAGATATCAAAGAAATAAATGTCATAAACTCTAATTATATTCTTTTATAAAAGATTCAGTTGAGCATACCCAAGAATTATGCAGCTATCAGTGAAAAAGAAAAGTGGAGCATCAGATGTAAAGATCAATCGCTTGAAAAATGGTATTGCACCAAGGACCATTGCTAGGATCTGCAGGAAACACGTGCAGTAATTAAAATAAAGCATTGCTCTTAATCAATCTCTTGTATTTTTCAAACACATCAAGAGACCTAGAACAAACATTTCTCTAGGTGCAAGATTCTCCTTGCATGTAAGTAAGGAAATGCATTAAAGATGAATGTATTATGTCAGAAGGGTGTGGGCCCATCGCTGTGTACAAGTCTATAATCCGGAAGATGTAAGCTAATAAATATTCGTTTAACAAATGCATGATTCAGCTGAAGGTATCTTTAATTAGGCACTTTAACTTCTGTTCAGACTCAGACAAAGATTAATAAAATTTCCTTATTAAGATAACAGTAAACTTGGACTTTTGGCAAGGGATGATCAATAGAGGTGAAGTAGAAAATTAAACCTAATCATGATCAGCTTAATGCCTATTCATGATTAAGCCAAGAGCTAAATTTATAATTTGATGTTGCAGTCAAAGCATAATGTTATTAAGATTCTTCCAAGCTTGATAGCGTTATGAAAGATATTTCCTATTCATTATCATTCCCCAGGACCTTGTTTAAGCTTCCATAGCAACAATTCAGAGTTAATCAGGGATAACACACTCTAGGTGAAGTTACAACAAGATAAAAGAAGTTAAAAGATGGAAGAAAATTATGAAACTCACCGAAGCAATGATAGGCGGTTGAAGGATTTGCTTGAGCTTCAATTTCTCGTAGAGAAAAATTGCAAATCTTTTAACCTGCAAACAGGGAAATAGAATGTAAGAAGAAGAACAAGCAGCAATCTTGATGTGATATTAGTCTTTTTTGGTTAGACTAAAAGATTTTAGTTATTTCTTAACAAAATAAGTCAAAAATATTGATCCGTCTAACAAACCTTACTGACCTATCAAACTCTCTTGTGCCATACAGATAAATTAGCTGCAGTCTAGTAGCTATTACATTTTACCTTATATGCAAGGAAAAGAAATACTAAATATGTTGGCTGGAGTCCACCTGATACAGTGATTTTTCTATGTCATTTTAATACTGATGGGAGATATCCTCTCTGCAACAATGAATAATGGTACATGATGCTAGAATACAGAGAATAGAACTATGCTATATATGTAAACATATAAAAGCTTGTCCCACAAACCTTTCCTTTCACTGACGCATTTGAATCTGTTTCTTCCTCAGCTCCAGCAAGCAATGGGACCTGCTCTGGTGCAACATCCTTAGGAGGGCCTTTGATGGGAAGATGTCCATCCTCGATATCAAATGTACCTTCCGGTGGAGGTGCCAACATATTAAATACGTAAGTATAAAGAATGATAGCGCCAACCTGGAATGCATGTATTGAGGTTCTTCCTTCAGTGTCTTGAATTAAACATAAAGACACAATCCTTTAAACTAAAGGGAAATAAGGAAACCATAAAATAATGCATTTTATCTCTGAGCCACTTATAAGGAGAATCTTGATGTTTCTTCCCGTAGCCTTTAGACTGAGAGCATCAATACAAGGACACCGAGTGAAGATATCAGCCAAACTGAGGTGGATATAATGTTTTAATTGAAGACTGCATTGTTTTGCCTGAAACGGGACAGCATCTTTCGCTGGAAATTGCCACCAATGATTGACAACTTGTTTGGGTGTCATATTGTCCATAAATTATTTTTCTCGACTTTGATATCATACTTAATTTGGAACTACAACTCGATAGTGAAAATGGAGGCATAATATTTGAAAGAATGTGCAAGTCATTGATTCAATCAAACTCAAGAGAGAAAAAAAGAACAATTCATTTCAAAAGGATACCTCAATATGTATTATCTAATGCGGGGAACTGCATCTATACCTATCAATTTGATGTGATAATTTGTGTTCCCAGTAGTTTTACACTACTATAAGAAACATATAATGACCTCAAAACTTACCCACTGGCCAAATGAGATATAGGCAGTGCCATCTGTGCTACATTTATCGGAGTCGCCAAAAGGGTTGGAAGTATCTCTACATAAAGCTGCAATTAAGACAAGTGGCACATTTCCAATGTTCCCTGCAATCATTACCAATGGAATTATACGCCAGGAGCTCTTTTATGACACAAAGAGCCAAACAAGTGTGTAGAAGCCAAAATTTCACATTTCACATCTTCATGGTAAAAAGTGCATTGCACGGACTTATCATGTCATTGCATAGAATCGTAGTAGGAACAGAAAACAAGAATGTATTAAAGGTTAAAATTTATAAACTAAAGAGGCCTACCAATTCCTATCTGTATGATTGTGAACTTGAAGAATGGATATGGGGGCCGAATGACAGATGCAATAACAAAGCCTATAATTGAACCCGATATGGAGCCCAGCAGAACATTCATAGGAATAAACCACCTGAAACGGAACAAGGTGTTATGCTAAAAGTTGCCTGATAAAGAAAAAAGTTTACAGTAAAGGGGGTGCCAAATAAACAACTACCATTCCAACATCTTTTTTAAAGTCACAGCTTGCCCAAGTTGAGAGAAAATCAAACAAGGAAGCAACAGTGAAAAGACTAACTGCAAGATATGGTTAAAACAATGAGATAGTGGTAATTCCATTTAACAACAACTTAAAAGGAAAAAACGATGTTGATTAATAATGACGAAAGATAATAAAAGAGTTACCCCATTTAGGAGTTTCCTTCCATTGGCAGGTAAGATGTTAACGTATTTGGAAGCCATTAGGAATCCCAAGAAGCACATAGTAAAGACTTTTGCAATTGGCAGAACTGCAATCTTGATTGTTCCCAACACCGACTCTCCTCCAACATGTTTTTCCATCACTGCTACTGCCGATAATAACCTCTCCATCTTCTGTCCCGAAATTTGTAGATTCTAAATCCTGTTAATTATAACTAAAATTTTCAGGCATCTGCTTCAGATGACTCCAAATGATGCGCAGCTTGAAACCGTATATCCTACTGTAGCACCAAAGAAATTAATTAGAGTGAACTGGTGGAATTTATGACATATCAATCTAACAATTATGCAATGGATGAAAGAAAACATAGCATAACCCCGAAACTGGACAAATGAGGTTTCTTGGAAAAGACCTACGAAAACAAATCTATGTAGCGCCAGCTTAACAAGTAAATTGACTCAGCAGCTTCTGAGAAGTTCAAAGCCTCATATCCCTTACAATTTATTATTTCTTTTTGGTTTCAGACTGAATGTATCAAGCAAATCCTCATGAATATACTCTTTCACGTCGCCATTCCCCAAGCTTCATGTTTGTACACAAAAAGGAAAAAGAGAGAATCATCCGGAAGAAAAAAAGAGCAAACAAAAGGAAAAATGAAACCGAAAGGAGAGATTTCCAACTTCCAAGGGACGAAAAGAAGCGAAACCTATTGACAAATTTAGAATCCCGATCCAAACACGAGATAAAAACAACATAATATAAGCTAATTTACCAAAGAAAATGCTAATCTTTAATTACATTACTGTACAACTATTACTATAAACAAAAAAACAAATCTGATAAGAAGGATGCGAGAAATAGAAAGGTACGCCTTCAAGAGAATCAAATTGTGTATAAAAAATCACAGAGAAACAAGAAGACGAAACCTAACGGAGAAAGAAATGCATGTGAGGTAGAAAGAGTGTATGGAATGGAACATAAAGTGACAATCTTTGGAACAGTGGTGGTCGAGCAATTTCACAGTATCCAAAAGAAAGCTTCAAAAGTATAGTGAATCAGAAAAGGTTAGTTATACCTTTCGTTCGGATTTTGCAAAATTGCAGAGAGGAAGAGAACCAAAGGCTTTTTGGTTTCTGATGTATTTGTTTTCTTAAGAAAGAGAACGCATCACAGCCAACTTCCTGTTCGCTCGTTCGTTTGTTGTTGCTGCCATAAATATATATATATATAATATATTCTTTTTTTTCCTTTTTTATATCTATTTTCATTTTTTCCTCTGTAATGATACAAGTTGGAATTAAAAAAAGGTTCCAGCTTGTTCTTTTATTAATTATTATCGATACTGTCTCCATCAGTGTGATTAATAAGATTCCCGAAATCACCGTCTCGATGTAGGGGTCTTTATTATATTCATTAATTTGATCTACTTTTACATCTAAGATCGGACAGCATTTGATTCTTCCGTGCATGTCTGTGAAGTGTGAACTCGGAATTGTAATTCAATTCTCATAGCCAATCATATTCAGACATCTCCGACAAATGTCGTACTACAGGAACGTGGTTGATGCTGGGATGGGATCAATTCTCTTGTTTCTTTCCGTGTCACCTTGTGATCTTCTCCATTTACCCATACCGTATGTCCTGATGGAATGGATCTCACATGGATCCGACTTCTTAAGTTCACATGTATATGAAAAAGGTTTTTGTGTTATTATATATATATATATATATATATATGTACACGTATGGCATGCTTTGAGACAGAAGTTGGCAGTTTTGGTCGTGAAAATTTTAGGATGTAATGTAACTACTAACTGTGATGAACTGATAAGACATAACAGGTCCTCGTTTTAAGATAAGTTTGATATCAACATCATAAGATAAGAGTCGAGTAGATAAGTTGGCACAATTACTTTCGTTCTTTTCTATGGAAGAATGTAGATGATGGGGTCGTGCCGTCGTGGTCAATTCGTCATCCCTTTTTAACCGTTGCCTCCAAATCCGTCTCTAACAGCTTAGTTGAATTACTCAACTTTCTCAAATTTGGTTACTAATTATAAATCATGTGTTAGCATTTATTATTCTTATAATATATGATCATCGTTCATACTTCATAGTCTGTACCTTACCTGACATCACCCAAAATCTTCCGTACCTTACTTAACATCACCCGATCTCACGGCATAGCTATCAGCTTATCACTCACCTATATTCATAAATGAGCGGTGAATAATTGTAATATGAAAAAGAAAGCCAAAATGGTTTTTTGTACATGCAGTGCAATGAACGTGGACATACATAATCGATCAAAAGAAGCTAAGGTGTGAGAAGCGGATTCGTATAGGATTTGTGATGTGAAAGGCAAAGGGAAGAAGGAGCCAAAAGTCACACAAACTTTGACTAAAGACTATTCCAACTACGTAATTGGGCTAATGGTAATTATAAAACGGGCTTTGTGTTCGAGGTCGTGTTCATGGGCTGTAGAAACAAGAATGGAACTTCTACAATCCTGATTCAGGCCCATGTGTCTACGAAGGAATACCGATTTAATAATGCGTTTGACCAAGGATCCATCCTAAGCCTGACTCGAAAATTTTGAGCGTTCAAAACCATGCCGTTTTTGACAATCTGCTCATTCTCAGACCGCACGACATGAGCCTGGCTAGACTCGAAGAAGGGGATGATGGAGGAAGAAGAAGGTACGGTGGTGGTGGGCGATGAAGATAATCTCTGATTCCTCTTTGTTCTCCTCCTCCTCCCGCTCCTGAAATGGGGAAATCACCCGACACTTCGGGTTTGGCCGTTGCTTGCTTGACAATGACCAAACAAACAACGCCTTATTTACTTTTTCTTTATTGGTTATTATATATCATAAAAAAGTAACCTAGCCCTAAAACTTTGACACTCCCACGGTACCGTTTTCTCCGAAAGTTTTCTTCTTTCCTGTTCTCTCCGCCTCCGCATCCTCCTCCGCCACTATTTGCCGCTATAACTTCCCTCTTAACTCCAGGTATGTCCACCTTTTACTCTTCCTGCAGTTTCATAAACTCTGTACTAACTTTTCCTTTTTATCTTTTATTTACTTTCGATTTCAATCACGAGAAACTGCATGTTTCTGGATTTTCCCTTTTCCTGTTTGAAATTTTTTTTTAAATGGTCTTTTATCTTTCAAATTTGTTCACTACAAAGGGTGAGCTTCGGATTCGAGTTCAGATCTCCACTCAAATTAGGGCTCAGATTCATTTTTCGTGTTGATTGCTTGTGTTGCTTACACTACCTTTGCCTCTCACATTATTTCTCTCCCTTCTTGACACAGTAGCTTCTATGGAGGATTCTTCCTCCTGCGTGGATGAGACCGTCGAGAGTAATCCTTCTTACCCGAAGTCTTGTAAAGATTTGGATGCTAAAGACCCAAAATTTGAACCCCCCTCTCTGAGTCCTCTTACTCCTGATACAACCAAAGAGAATGGGAACTTCCCCTTCAATTTGAACTCTCCCCCTACTCTGCCCAAGCTTCTAATTTCTGAATCCAACACAAATGACATCCCTGCTAGCCCCAAGACGCCTAAAGATGGTGTCTTTGATCCTTTTGCTCCTGGTCCCAATGAAATGGCCATGGCTCCACAATGTAAGAAGTACCTTGATGAAGCAAGAGCCAGTGTTTCACGCTGTCTTAATTTTTCCTCTTCCTTCAGAAGATGTTCTTTTGATGTAGATTCTTTTACAGATGAAGAGATGTTTGAAACAGTGTATGAAAATCTTTTGGAAGCTATAGTATTTAAGCAAACCGAGGGTGCTCTTACTACTCAAGTGCCAAATGAAGAATGCGATTCTGATGCTTGTAGGACGCCTCCGTTAGCTCCTCGACTAACTGGGCTGGCTGAAACTTGTCCTGGTGCTCCTCTGAAGTCATCTGTTAAATCAAGGGTAATTGACTTGGGATTGTGTAGAAAGCTTGAGTTTTGAGATTAGAGGACTCTTGTTCTTCTGCTTTGCGGAGAATATAACACAACTAACTCTACATTGAATTTGACGCCATCTGTGTACCATTCGTAGTGCGTTAACGTATTTTCTTTGGTTCTATATTTTGTCCGTAGAGATTATGTTTTATGATGTCTGACTGACCAAGATGACAATTTAGGAGCAATATTGTATAGAGTTTGTCAATTAGCATATGCTCTACTTGTGTTAAACGACTTTTTTACTATTCATACATATTCTCATTTGTTGTGTTTGCTTATTTTGTCTATCCCCGGCTGATTCCTTTGTTTTCTCACCTCTCAACCTGTGTGTTTGTCCTGGAATGGTTTTTGATGATTGTTTACTGTTTGGAAAAAAGGCTAGGAGAGCTTATGTTATGGCTTTCAGGTCTTGTACTTGAATCATCACATTGCATATCTCCTTTTAAAAGGGGTATCTGAAAAGCTTTTAAGTGAAGCCTCAGGATGGTAATTTTGTATTGATTTTGGATCAAGAGTGGTAACTGCCCAACAAGTATAGCCTTTTGGTTTTACAAGATGCCAATATCCCGAACTGTTTAGTGGAAGTGACAAAAGGTCTAAATCACGCATGTCATCCCACGTTCCTTCTCATTACAGTTAGGAAGCAGCATATCACTACTTTCCTTTCCATCGGGCAAGTTTGAAGGGTTCTTCATGAGATTCCATTGTCTAAATTATTTGAACTTCTAACTAATAAAGTGGTATTAACAAAACAAATACAGATTATCATGAACTCTAGGGGAAACAAGACTATTATATGCATCCAAATCTCTGACGTGCCATGACATGTGAAACATGAAGTTTAAGAAGATGAATCACTGGTGTAGGGGAAAAAGAAGTAGAACTTTAATTCACGCTATGCTGTGTACTATTCACAAACACCTGATCAACTAACTAAATATGTCCCAGATGATAAAATAAAAAAGGGGAGAGACGATTTGTTCAGCAGAATAGAAGACCGTATTAAATAAAAATTCATCAAACGTAATCTCTACAGGATTACGAAAGATCAAAACTTGGTTTTACTCTTGCACTCCTGGCTAATGATTTTCATGGAAGGAACAGCAATGGTAAATCGGCAATTAGATATTGCAATAGCATGCTTTTTGATAATCCGGAGGATAGTGACTCTGCCTGGAATCCTAGAGCTAGTATCCATAACAGCTTGACCAGCAATTATATCAGAGATCAAAGATGATGTATTTGAACCCAACCGATCTACCTCAATCGTCAGTCTACAACCAAGAATCTCAGAACCAGAAGAAGGAATGCGTCCAGGGGGGAGCTCAGCTTCTCCCATCTGGACTCCTCTGTAATAGACGAAGCTCTTGCCAACTCCATGCTTGAAGCTTGCCTTGTTTGGGTTATGTACCTCGATGGTGAGATTCAAAGTTATGTTGAGTTGGATGCTTACGACAGGGAAAGAGATGCGAGGAGATACGCCTTCCACAATCGCCGAGAGGAGCTTGGTCCTAGGTTGCTTGGGCTTAAACACGGTCAATGCTAAGATGAGCATGATTATGAATAACAGCAGCAACAAAAGGAGAATCCCTCCTCCCACTATGACACATCGCCGGCGTCTTTTAGCTTTGTTATCATCATGATGATGATCGTGTGATCCTGTTTTCATTTGATGGTTAATTAGAAAGAGGGATGGAGAGAAGGAGGCAGTTACTGGTATGGTGAAGAAGAAGAAGAAGAAGAAGAAGGTGGTTGAGAAAAGAAAAGGCTTGATATCATATCAGAACAGATAATGGGCCACGTGTAAAAGAAAGTAAAGTTGAGCTAAGCGTCAACCCTAATTAATAGTCCCTCTATTGGAACCTTCTGTATCAGGAGGTTGGGAGTTGGGCAGCTATCAAATTTAATGCCCGCTATGGGCTTTACGGTTAACCCATTCATTGTAATGTTGAAAAACGTTGTTCTATGTGATCCGATAGGTTCGGGTAGGTTTCAAGTCAATTAGTCCAAATAAGTTTGAATTTGGATCA
>JAOSBM010000004.1:29599601-29624727 GCA_027568955.1 Erythroxylum tenue
CAAACACCTCATGGTTCCAACGCGAAAGGTGACAAGCAAAAGTCTTTAGGGATGTGCTAAAAGAATCATCCGCCGGCAGCCAATGCTCGGCCACTACTTCGTTGAAACCCGGATGAGTAAGCCAAGCGTTTTGAAAATGGAACCCAAAAGATGGAGCCACCTGGGGAGCTGAGGGCATGAGATGAACCAACAAGGGGCGATGATCGGAACCCAAGAAAGGGAGGAGTTGATTGACCGTGAGAGGAAAGGCTTGAAGCCAAGAAGTCAACCCTAACATCCGATCTAATCGAGCTTGAGTCAAACCACGGCGCCAAGTAAATTTAGAGCCCCGAAAACCCAAATCATGGAGACCGCAGTGATGAACCCAATCCCTAAATTGATGATTAGCAATACGAGTGTGAGGGGCTCCCCCTTGTTTGTCAGAAGCCGCCAGATTAGCATTGAAATCGCTCCCCACCATCCAGGGCTCTGAAGTAGTAGAACCGATCCAATCTAACAACCTCCAAAGGACCTTCCGAATGGTCTGTTGGGGACTGGCATAAACTGGCGTAAAAGCAAAAGTACAATTATCAAACCGAACCTTCGTGTGGATGAATTGACGATGAGCAATGACCACCGAGACCTCAATCCCCTCTTTCCAAAGAAGCCAAATGCCCCCAGAAAAACCAGCCGCCTCCACTCTGAACGAAAAATCAAACCCTAATTTCCTAATCACCGTGTTAGCTCTATGCCCACTAATACGAGGCTCAAACAAAACCAGAATACCCGGGTGATACATACGTAAATAATTACGTAGTATGGCCTGGCTATTCAGCCCTCCCATGCCTTGACAATTCCATAAGAGAATATACATCATGGACAGGATGGTGACTCGGGCATCAAAACATCCGATTGAACGGTAACAATATCTGAGAGTGGTCCCGAGCCGTCACTCTCCAGAATTTTCATCGCAACGACCTCTATCCCATCAGTCGGTGAGAGCCCCGCAGAGCCATCGGGCAGCTCAGTAGGCGGTAATAGGTCTGGTGCCGACTCACTTCCTGCCCTAGCGGGAATAGGAACTTCCTGCATCGGGCAAGTGTCTGTGTGTGCGCAAACTGAAGAAGGAATTGAATTAGTATCACAAAGCATCTCAGAGTGTGAATCAAAAGTAACAGCAATATGTGTGTCAGAAGCAGAGGGAATTAGAGATACCTCAGTTTGGCTGGTCGCACCTACCTGAGGGCGAGGGGCTGCCGTTGGACTGGGGGTAATTACAGAGGAGGCAGTAACCTTAGCTTTACCTTTGCTGGCGGCCCGTGAACGATGCTGACTAGAATGTGATGAGGAGGCTCCATTTTGATCTTTGGAACATCCCAGATTAACCAAATCAGCCAAAGTCCAACGGGCCCCTGTCCCTGTCAATTCCTTCGGCACTGTGACAGTCTGCTCAGTAGCAATGTCCTGTGGTTCTGACCCAATTTATGTCAAGGCTGTAAACCTTAAGCCACCCCCTGGAGTAGCTAACGGTTGCTTGCGAGTCTGACGGTGATGGGGACGTTGAGCAGAGGCTGGAGGGGAGCGGCGTTGCACCACCATCCAAGGCCCGTAGCCGTGAGTCCCTGGCGCCTGCGGAGCGGCGATCGCTGGCGCCTCCGAGGCACGTTGAGCGGTGGGATCGGTGTCCTGTCGCTGAGTCACCGGCGGGAGGGAGGGGGCGTCGGACTGAACCGAAGAACACCTGCTGGACTCATGTCCCACCATACCACACGAGAAGCACACTGTCGGAAGACCTTCATAAACCACCATCACTGGCTCACCATCAAGTTCCACCGAGGAGGTTAAAGGAACTGTAAGATCAATATCGATGGCCACACGCGCAAACCGACCGCGCTATGTCTGCATGGTCGTCTCGTCAATGCGTACCGTTTGGCCCACTTGGTTTCCCAGCGCAGAAAGAATCAGAGGATGGTAACGAGATATAGGCAATTCCGGGAACCTAATCCAGGTGATTGCTCTGGTAACCTTTCCTTGGGAGGGACGAAAGCTGGGCGTCCACTTCTGGACAGACAAGGCATGCCCATATATGACCCAAGGGCCATTGGTGAGAGCAGAGAGATAGTCGGACTGATCAATGAATTTCACTAAATAATAATCATGGTCCATATCGATGATCTTCGTAGGACCTTTCGGCCGCCAAAGCAGAGCCAAACGGGTGCAGAGCACCTTGTAACCAATCCGACGACCCAGTAATTTAATGACAACTGAGCGATCCCATTGTTGGTCCAGCTTCTCTTTAAACGGTTGAGATAGGAGAACACCCTTCCCTTCATCTCCCTGCAGCCGAATAATGTCTCCCTTAACTGGCTCAATCGGCTCTTCCACCGGCCAAGCATGGGACACAGGTTCCACTTCCACCGTGGAGGTACCTAATACCGCATTATAAGAAGGTTTGGGATCCGGTGGAGGATCCTCTTCACGCTCACGAACCCGAACCTTGTTGGGGAGGTGGCCTTCAGGCAATGGGGAAGCCATAAAACCCACGAAAAGTAACGAGACAGCAAAAGCTTGACAACGAAGGTGAACAGTAAGCGATTTTTAATAACACAGTTGGATTTGCATAGATATCGAGATTTGGAGAGCAGATTCCCTAGGGATAAAGCAGGGTAGGTTTCTCCAAATGAAGAAGATTCCCCTATTTCCTTGGTTACCTACAAGGCCTTGGTGAGGCCTCCATAAGGGGTGACCCGTGAAACCCAGTAAAAATGGAAGCAGAAGAAATATCAAGGCAGAAGCAAACCATGACGCGGGAAAAAGAAACCAACAAAGGAAAGAGCAGAGGGTTGAAAGGTAAATTAGCTAGTGAGAAATTAGAGGGTAAAAGGTTTAAACTAATATAATTATTAAGAGTTTGGATCTTAAATTGTAAAAGTTATTTATAAATTAAGATAATGTAAGTTTCCATGAAAATAATTATGTAAATATTTTAATAATATTATAAGAATAAATAATAGTTTAGTTTTTTTTATTTAAGTGATAAATTTAGTGATGAGATATACTTATGATAAAAAGCAATGGATCATATGATATGCTACTCTTAATATACTTATGTGTAAACGAGAAAGACTAAAATAAAATGGACAAATAATAGATTAACCCAATTTCCTTGCGATGTTATAACGCTCTTAATGTACTTATTATGTAAATGAGAAGGACTCAAACAAAATGGGCAAAGTAACACGTTAACCCAATTTGCTATTAAAGTATGTTAAACAACGTATTATTAACGGTCAAAGTTATATAAAAATATGAATTATACCTATTTGATTAATTTTAAAATTATAAAAATCACATAAATTATCAAAAACTAACTTAAAAATACAATTTATACTTTTTTATAATTTCAAATATGGCAGCATCTTAATTTTAAAAATTTAAGATAAAATATGAAATGACAAATAATATAATATAATATAATATTATAAATCTTTCTCGAATAATAATTTTATAATATTATATTATTTCGTTATAAACTTCTTCTATTAAAAACTTTAGTTTAAACTAGCTTTAAATTTTGCGGATGGAAATAGGACAAAGATAATGGAAATCACGAAAGAATAGAAATGATGGAGGAGAAAGTTGCAGAGGAGACGACGGCGACGGCGACGGCGAAGAAAGTGAGAGAGATGGAGGAAAGAGTAACGGAGGCTATGGTAAAGATGAGTAGTAGTAGAAGTAGCAGTATGAGTAGAAGGGAAGAGGAAGAGGGATTGATGACGTCGTGGGCTATGGAAGTCGGAAAATCCATGGTTTCACTGGGATTCAACCTTCCGAGTCCCGAGTTGGCTCAACTACTGGTCTCCAATCTCTGCTTCCGAAACAACCATCCTTCCCTCTGGAAATTTCTTCAGTTTTCTCTCTCTTCCCGCCTTATCTCTCCCCTCCATGTGCTTTCCCTCCTTTCTGCTAGAGTCATTCCTCACCGACACTCTCAACCTGAGGCTTTTAGATTGTTCCTCCAACTACTTGCCCAATATGCATTCTCACTCGATCCGCTTGGCGATCACAGTGTCATCAAATCCGTTGATGCCACTCTTCAGCTATCTCGCACCTATGGGATTCGTGTTCTGGAGCCCGGACATGTGTTGGTTTTGTTCTTCTTTAGCATTGTTACTGGCTTGGTCGATATTATCTGTTGTGATTGGGGATTGACTCCAGATATGCCACTTGGACCATTTCAAAGTGCTGATCACCATCCCATGGAGATAGATAACCTAGGAGACTCTAATACTGGTAGAACTCAACATCGTGACCGGCTCAGAGAATCAAATACTTGCACGGCCATGGAGGTGCTTACAAAACTAACCGAAACCAGAAAAGCTATGCTTCTACTACATGCTGTTCACTTAAACTTGTATGCTTTGTTCTTCTCTTATTTTGCTTTATCTATTTCTTCTATTTTACTAGTGGTTGATTTTTTTCTGATATGAATTATGCCTTTATATTTGTTTCCTTTCATGGTTAAGTTGATAAATTATGCCATGTTTCATCCTAAATAAAAAATTTAACATAATCAGGTTGATTAATCTAATACTGACGGCCCAAAATGTGTTGAGGCCAAAAAATGGGGATATGGGGAAGCCCTAGAAAGATTAGTGAGTAATGGTCATGCATTGTTTGAGAGCAGAGGTAAGAGCGATTTGGTTTTGTCACTCTCATTTCACTGGGCGTTATTTTGAATCCCTTTATCTCTATCTCTTTCTGGAGGGAGTGGTGATGCATTTTGATGCTAATCAAGTAGCATAGGGCGAAAAATTCATGTCACTATCTAAGTAATAAACTATTGCTTTGCTCTGTGTTGAGCTCGTAGTTGCCAGTCCATTAAGGCGAATTCATACCAAACATAACTGTGTTCATTAACTGTGTTCATGAAAATAATATAAACATGAATCTATTACCAGATATCTGAAAGCTACGATCCAACAATACTCCATGCATTTCTATATATATTAATCATATTCAAGGACATAAATCAAAAAGTAGTAAGGCATGTATTTTGTCTTATAGATATAAATTAAGATCTTGTCTCATTCTGTCTATCAGTATAGTAGCAGGACCTACAAAACCTGATAATGTGTATGATATGATTCGACATCTGAAGTTCAGAATGTCTATGAACTTCAGACTGCATACATAAGTTTAAAAAATAAAAAAATGATCTGTGAGAATTCGTAATAATAGATACTGTTTTAGATAAATATTGGGTATAGGATATGCATTGTTAGGATCCCAAAAGTTAAGGGATTTTCAGATAAAGTCAGCTTCCTAGTTTAGTGGGATTAGGAGATTAGTTTCCTAATTAGTGTTGTACTCTTTATATATATATCTTATTAAGTGTCAATAAAGAATAACTAAGAAACCCTAAATTCTGATATGGTATCAGAGCCCTAGGCTCGAATTTTTCTAGGAAAAATTAAGGAGGGGTGTTGAGCCTTCATTGCCGTTCCCTTCTTCTCTTGAGATTCTTTTCCTTTGTCTCTGAATCAGCCTTTCATCGCTGATTAACTTCGTTAAGTAGTTGATTGCACATAGAAGTGAAGGACAATGACATAGAACAAGGAGAGTGGATCAATCATTGTGGCTTCTTCCGATGAAGTAACCAAGATTCAATATTCAGTGGATTTGTAGACCATTCAAACTGCCTACAAATTGGACGGAAAAAATTATCTCAAGTGATCACAACTTGTTCGAACTATTTTGAAAGGTAAGGGAAAGATTAGTCAATTGTTAGGAACTGGACCAAGGCCAGAAGATCCAGGTTTTGAAGCATGGGATGAGGAGGACTCATTGATCATGGTGTGGCTTTGAATTCAATGATGCCTGACATAAGCGATACTGTAATGTTCATGGCTACAGCCAAAGACATTTGGGGTGCGATTCAGCAAACATACTCAAAAGCTAGGGATGCGGCCCAAGTGTATGAAGTGAAAGTCAAGACTGTCGCTTCTAAACAAGAAAACAAATATGTGACGGAATATGCCAACCAGTTGAAGTCGTTATGGCAGGAACTTGATCATTATCGAGTAATTCAAACCAAGTGTCCTGATGATGCTGCTATACTAAAAGAGTTCATTGAATAGGATAGAGTCTATGACTTCCTTGTGGGATTGAATTTCGAGTTTGATCAAATAAGGATCCAAATACTCGGAAAGTAGAAAGTTCCATGCTTTAATGAGGTAGTAGCTATTATTCGGAGTGAAGAAAGTAGGAGAAATTTAATGCTTAATTCTCAACCTTTTGATGGTTTGGCTATGGTAGCTAGGAGTGAAAAGCAGGATGGAAAAAGATTTGATGCAGAGACTAGAAAAGGGGTTCAATCCAAGCCTCAAAACTGTGATGACTTATGGTGTACCTACTGCAAAAGGCCTCGTCATACGAAGGAGCAGTGTTGGAAGTTGCATGAAAAGCCTCCTAGTCGTGAGTGGGGATAGAAAGGATATCAACCGAGGGGTAATGGACAAGCGCAGGTTGCTACAAGTACATCCCAACAGGAAGACAAACAAGAGTCAAAGGGCTTCAATCAAGATGAAGTGGAAAAGACGAGAGCATTCGTTAGCAACACAGAGAAACCTGCAGGTACATGTACCTTTGTGCATTCAGGTATGTATTCCTTTTCATCTGGATTAAATGCCTCCTTATCAACAACCTTGGATAATGGATTTAGGAGCCACAGATCACATAACTCATTCATCCAAACACTTTACCACCTATTTCCCTTGCCCAAGCAATAAGAAAATAGCCACAGCAGATGGATCCTTAGCAACTGTAGCTGGCATAGGAGATGTCAAAACAAACCTATACATAATATTGAGAAATGTTCTCCACTTCCCTAAGCTATCCATAAATTTAATATATGTAAAGAAACCCACACTAGACTTACTTTGTAATATTACATTTCATTCAAGCCATTGTTTATTTCAGGAGAGGGATTCGGGGAAGATGATTGGAAGTGCTAGAGAACGGGATGTTCACTACTACCTTGAGGAAGCAAACGGGTCAAACATATTCAGGAGCAGATCAACCTATTCATTCATGTCTGAGTCTGTGTTGTCGAATAAAGAAAAAATCTTCTTATATCATCGTAGGTTAGGTCATCCATTTTTTAGAATTATTAAATCTTTGTTTCTTGCTTTGTTTACAAAGCTAGATTTTGAGTCTTCATTGTGAGGTGTGTGAACTTGCTAAACTCATGCGTATACCTTTTCCTATTAGCAATAAAAGAAGCACTCTTCTCTTTTATCTTATTCATACTGATATCTGGGGTCCCTCAACTGTTTCAAATGTGTCAGGGGCACGGTGGTTTGTGACTTTTATTGATGAATGCAACCTTGTTTTCTGGGTTTTCTTGCTCAAACACAAGTTTGAAGTTAGTTCTATACTTCCACAGTTCGTCTCTATGGTAAAAAAACCAGTTTGGAGTAAATATCAAGAGACTTAGATCAGACAATGCCAAAGACTACTTCAACCAAACTCTTACTCTCTATTGTCAAAAAGAAAAGATACTTCATAAGTCTTCCTGTGTCAAAACACCCCGACAAAATGGTGTGGCCGAAAGAAAAAATGGACATCTTTTAGACCAAACATGAGCATTGCCATTTCAGAAAAATGTACCAAAATATTTTTTGGGGGAAGCAGTTCTAACATCCACTCATCTCATTAACAGACCACCTTCTAGAGTCCAAGGATTCAAAAGTCCAATGGAGTTACTCTCTTTATTCTACCCAAATATATCCACTACAAACAATCTTATACCTCACATTTTTGGGTGTGTGTCCTTTGTTCATATTCATAGCCAAGACCGTGGGAAATTGGATCCTAGAGCACTGAAGTGCATCTTTGTAGGGTATTCATCAACTCAAAAAGGGTATAAGTGCTATCATCCTCCTTCCAAGAAATTTCATGTGTCCTGAGATGTATCCTTCAATGAACAAGAAGCCCATTTTGTCCAACCTTATCTTCAGGGGGAGAATCTCAAGGAAGATAAGGAGTTCATTCTTGGACCGTCTGAATATGATCCCTTACTTTTATCTAAACCCAGCCACATGCCTTCAGTTCAACCAAAACCAAAACCAAATCCTGAATCTGAACTCGAACCCATTCTTGAACCTAAATCTGCTTCTGGAGATGTGTGATTTGGCAAAAATCTGGTGTACTCAAGGCGGAAAGAGGCAGTCTGGAATTTGTGCATGTACAAGAATCTGATCCAAATTCCCCAAATGAGGTAACAATTTCTGATTTTCCTACTTTGCAAACTGAAACTGAGGTACAAATTAGTGAGGAAGATTAGGACTAGCCTATTGCCATTAGGAAAGGAACCAAAACATGCACCAAAAGGCCGTTATACCCACTCTCACACTACATGTCTTTTCAAAACTTCTCACCAACATTTAAAGCCTTTCTTGTAAACCGCAATACCACAACCATTCCTATAGCCTTATTTGAGGCATTGTCTAATGAAAAATGGAAACAAACCATGGATATGGAGATGGAGGCACTAAGAAAGAATATAACTTGGAGTTTGGTGAAATTGCCAGCTGGAAAAAGGCCAGTGGGCTGCAAATGGGTGTATACGGTGAAATATAGGGCTGATCGATCGATTGAAAGGTATAAGGTAAGATTGGTAGCCAAAGGATACACTCAGATTTATGGGATTGACTATCTACAGACATTTGCTCCTGTGGTTAAGATGAATACAGTTAGAGTAATTTTATCTCTAGCTGCAAACCGTGGTTGGGAATTACAACAATTTGGTGTAAAGAATGCGTTTCTTCATGGGGATCTTGCGGAGGAGATTTACATGGAAGTCCCACCAGGCTACGAAACAAAGGTGGCCATCAATACTGTATGTAAGCTGAATAAAGCCTTGTATGGATTGAAACAATCTCCTCGGGCTTGGTTTGACAGATTTGCAAGGGTCATGTTATCTATAGGATATAAGCAAAGTCAAGTAGATCACATATTGTTCATTAAGCATTCACCCACAGGGAAAGTAATCGTAGTACTAATCTATGTGGATGACATCATACTAACAGGAGATGATGAGAGAGTAGCGAATCTTGAGTAATTGTTTAGCTAAGGAGTTTGAGATTAAGACTTTGGGAAGGTTAAAGTATTCTGGGAATTGAGGTAGCACACTCCAACAAAGGAATTTTTGTATCCCATCAGAAATATGTTACTGATTTACTCAAAGAGACAGGTAAAGCTGCATGCAAACCCGTAAATACACCCATGGAGCTGAACCTTAAGCTGGGAAAAGCAGATAAAGATGTTCCAGTCAATAGGGAAATGTATCAAAGGCTTGTAGGACGACTCATCTATTTGGCAGATACCAGACCTGATATAGCCTATGTCACAAGCATGGTAAGTTAGTTTATGCATAGTCCTAAAGAAGTCCACTTGCAAGTAACACATAGAATCTTGCAATACCTTAAGGGAACGCCAGGAAGAGAGATTTTGTTTAAAAGAAATGGAGTTATGACACTTGAAGCATATACTGATGCTTACTATTTAGGATTGGTAGTTTATAAGAGCTCTACATCAGGGTACTGTACCTTTCTTGGAGGGAATCTTGTCACATAGAGAAGCAAGAAACAAGGGGTAGTAGCACGATCTAGTGCAGAGGCAGAATTTCGTGCTATGGCAAGCTATATGTGAATTGCTTTGGCTGAAAATCATTCTAGAAGACTTAAAGATTAAGTGGGATGGTCCTATGAGACTTTATTGTGATAATAAATCAGCAATAAGCATAGCCCACAACCCAGTTCAGCATGATAGGATGAAGCACATCGAGGTGGATAGACATTTTATCAAGGAGAAGTTAGATAGTGGCTTGATATGCACTCCGTATATGTCAACACAAGGGCAACTTGCTGATATTCTCACTAAAGGATTGAGTAGCTCAATATTTGAGAGTATTGTATCCAAGCTGGGAATGGAAAATTCCTATTCACTAGCTTGAGGGGGAGTGTGAGAATTCGTAATAATAGATACTGTTTTAGATAAATATTGACTATAGAATATGCATTGTTAGGATCCAAAAGTTAAGGGATTTTCAGATAAAGTCAGCTTCCTAGTTTAGTGGGATTAGGAGATTAGTTTCCTAATTAGTGTTGTACTCTTTGTATATATATCTTATTAAGTGTCAATAAAGAATAACTAAGAAACCCTACCCTAAATTATGATATGATCATTTATGGTCTCTTGTAGAAAAAGTTTCAATTTAAATTTGTCTAATTAGCTATAACAACATTAAGATTAATGTGGATGGTTAGGCTTTCATACATGATTCAGGATAACACCTAGATTTTGGATTGTTAGGATGATTGAGCAAGCCAAAAGAGAAACCCGTGACTATTAGATTCTAGTCTTTGTTAAGAAATTTTGTCAGTTAGAAATATATTTTTAATTGGTTTTTGCAAAATGTTCACTTTTATATGGAATTTCTTCCTTTGAAAAGTGCTACTAATTTCAAGCTCTCTTTGTTCTCTTATAGGCCCGAAAGATTTAGTGACCTCCTACAAAGGCTATTGCTTGTCAAAGCCAATAGATTGGCATCCTCGAATATGAAGTGTGAAAACCAACTCCTTGAAAGATTGTTTACCAACATCGAAAGAGTGTGTGGTTTTCAATACCAATTAAACAAGCGCCAGCTAGTCCAAATGCTTATTGATGTTGAACCTTGCAATCCTATGTATTGCTGCACGTCTGGTTATGGACAATTTGGTTGTTGGGTTCCCTTTGATATTTATATGGAGAATGCCATGGATGGGAGGCAATTCCCTGTTAGATCGGGATTTGCCATTCTTGCCGGTAAATCTTCTTAATTTGCTTAATTAGATTTTTAACACATACTAACACATATTGAGGTTTATTTTTTGTGCTTTAACAACCTGAATACATGTATAAATGTTCTTAGTGTTTGTCGATTACCTAATTTACACCTTCTAATTGCAGAGACAATCAAGACCCTCCAAGTGTTAAACCGGGCAAGCTGGAAAGAAACCTTCCTAACACTTTGGCTTGCAGCCCTTCGGCTTGTCCAACGAGTTCAGAACAATTCATTTTATTGTTTTTCTCATAAAAAGCATACATGTTCATTGATAAGGAATTCTGTCTTATACATTCATGAATTTGCAGGAACGTGACCCTTTGGAAGGCCCTATTCCCCATCTCGAGTCTCGTCTTAGTATTCTTCTAACTATTGTCCCCTTGGCTATTGCAAGTGTGTTGGAAGATGATGCCAAACCTTGCTCCTCATCTTCTCAAGTAGGCAGATGTAAGCATGGGGAGAATGTATGCAAACACCAGGTAGATAGGAAAGGTCAAGCATCCAAGAAACTTGGGCTTGTATCCTCGCTGCAGGTCCTTGGACAATTCCATGGACTCTTATGCCCTCCTGTGTCAGTCATTGATGCAGCTAATGTCGCAGTTGCTAAGGCAGCAATTTTTGTTTCTAATGCAAACAATGGGAAGGATGGCCTTGGCAATGGTAGTTATAGTGATATCTCTATCAACGCTGGTAACTTGAAAGTTGCTGTTCAGTTTTTGCCTTGCGACTCAGTGTCACTTACAATGACCACTACATGTATTCTGTTCATAATTAGTTCATAACTTTCTGTTGCCTTTCATGATTTTGGATTATCTGTGGATTTCAGGTGGTGACATGAGGCACCTTATTGTAGAAGCTTGTATTGCTAGAAACTTAATCGATACGTCATCATATTTTTGGCCCGGTTATGTTTCTGCTTCAGTTATCTCCCAGTTGGATTCCGCACCAGTTAGGAAATCTCCATGGTTAACATTTATGGAAGGAGCGCCATTAAATAATTCTCTTGTTAATTCACTTCTCATGACACCGGCCCCAGGGTAAAGTAAAAGTTTCAACTTCTAACCTTAAAAAATTTTTACTCTGTAAAACTGATCTTACTCCTTCACAAAGTTTGGCAGGGATAGAGAAGTTAAATCATCTTGCACTGAATGGGTCACCGGAGGAGAAATCAGCCGCTGCAAAAATTTTATGTGGTTCTTCTCTAAGCTGTGGATGGAACATTCAGGTAGCACATGTAGTTAATTGCAAAGTTTTTGAAGTTGGTAGCTTTGAAAGCTATCGAGTTGTATATTAACTGTATACCATTTTAAAAAAGTCAATTTCTTGATATCTCAAAGTTAGTGGGATTTTAAGGGACTGTTTTCTTTTCTTAGGAGAGTGTGGAATCCTAGGAGATTGATTCCTATTTTTAGAGATTTTTTTCTTATTTTTTCCTCCTACTCTTAAGTTGTATATAATTGTGTAATCCTAAATCATCGAGTAAGAAGACAATTCTTTTTCCCTTCTATTTTGTGTCAAAAGCCTCCAACATATGAGGCAGCTAATCATTGTTAATGCTAATCATTATTCATCTTTCGATTCTATTTGACATAGGAAAATGATCATTATTTTCTTGATATTTCCTCATAAACAAATATATATTCAGGATTGAGAAACTTGGAGTCATTTGTTTCTGTTTAGGAGCATGTAGTGCATCACGTGGTGAAGCTTCTTTCCCCTCCTATACCTTCTACGCATAGTGGAAAAAGGAGTCACCTGATTGATTACATGACTATGCTAAGTGCTATTCTTGTTGGGGCTTCTTCAATTGATACCGTCCATATTCTTTGTCTTCATGGTGTGGTGAGTTTAGTTTCTGATTCTGTTTCTTATACTTGGAAGTCATGGTAATTATCATGCTAGCAAGTTTAATTGTTTTGCTGTATTCATTTTAATGCCTAGTATTTGCATGTCCTTTACGTAAACATGAGATTGTTGGATAAAGTTACTAAAGATGGCCCTTATGCTGAGAAGTTGATTCTTGACAGGAATCAGATATTTTAAGTCAGTTCATAACAAGATTGAAAAGTACTTGTAGTTGTGTTCTCTTTATTCTTTGGTGTTTCTCCCCTTTAAATGTGACTCTGCTTTTGAATAACTTTTTGTTAAACCTGGATCATAACTTATTGATGTTATCTAATATCTTGTTACATAATAACCTATGCAAATTTTCTTTTGACATTATAATAGGCTTGTTCTTTTCGACTGTTGCAGATCCCTGAAGTTGCAGCTGCTCTGATGCCTCTTTGTGAAGAATTTGGGTCACTTACGCCCACATCAATTAACAGATCAATCATATGTGATGAACCTTCAGTTTATATGGTTTTTTCATCTGCTTTTCTCTTTCTTCTTCGTCTATGGAAATTCTACAGACCCGCGCTTGAGCAATGCTTAACAGGAGAAGGAGCAGTTGGTGCCGAGCTTACTCTGGAGTATCTGTTATTGTTGCGTAACAATCGCATGCCATTAGATAGTTTTGTTTCTCATGATGAAATAAACAGGAATTCAGTGCTTGAACATTTAGCAGATAAACCTGTATATCTTGATTTCTATCCAAATCTACGAGCTTGGTATTGTCAAAACAAGTCTTGCGTTGCTTCACCACTTTCTGGTCTTAGTACTGGGAGTCCTGTTCATCAGGTTGCGAATAAAATTTTGAACATGATCTACTGGAAAATGTCAAAAGGGGCTGCTTCCTCAGGCAGTTCTTCATCAGTATCGAACAGTAGTGTATGTGGGTCTTCTCCAAATGCTGCAGAAGATTCTAGCCATAGGCCAATGCTCCCTGCATGGGAGATATTAGAAGCTATCCCTCTTGTTCTTGAGGCAATATTAACAGCTTGTGCTAATGGAAGGCTTTCATCTCGGGACTTGACAACAGGTTGACAAGACTAATTTAGCTTCCCTTTTCAGGCTTCGTTTCCTTTGTCATTACATCTTAATAATTTTCAAAGCATCAACATTTGTCACTGATATTTCTATAAAGTAGGTAGCCGAATCACAATTAATGAGACTCCACTCTTAATGTTTTTAGTTAATCTTAGAAGCATTTCAATGTTTGCAGGCCTAAGGGACCTCATTGATTTTCTGCCAGCATCAATAGGGACTATTATCAGCTACTTCTCGGCCGAAATTACTAGGGGTATGTGGAAACCTGTTCAGATGAATGGAACAGATTGGCCTAGTCCATCGCCCATACTTTCGACCATAGAAGCAGAAATGAAAGAAATACTTGTTGCTGCTGGTGTTGACTTTCCAAGCTGTTCTTCTGGTATGTTTCATTTCTTGTTTGCTCCTTGATGTTGAAAATTTTCGATTTTTCTAGTTCATTTTAACTATGATTTTTTATAATGATTCAAGTGCTCTCCCTTGGTCGATCTACAAAATTTTCTATTGTGGTATCCTCTGAACATAAGTTGAAATCATTAGCTGTTTGTTGTACATTTTATCATTGTTACTTGCATTGATAGTTGATCTTACCCAATCCACTGTACCCATTGCAGGACTATCACCACTCATGCTTCCATTGCCAATGGCAGCTCTGGTCAGTTTAACCATAACTTTCAAACTTAGCAGAAGTCTTGAATATATCCATGCCGTTGTTGGGCCAGCCCTTGAGAATTGTGCATCTGGTTGCTCTTGGCCCAGCATACACATAGTTAGTTCTTTGTGGGCCCAAAAAGTGCGTCGCTGGCATCACTTTATAGTTGTATCATGTGCTCGCTCTATATTCAGAAGAAATAAAGTAGCTATTTCCCAACTATTAAGGAGTTGCTTCTCGTCCTTCCTTGGATCAATTAATGTCTCAAGCTCATTGTTGACCAATCATAGCAGTGTTAGTGGCCTTTTGGGCAATATAATTGCTACACCTGGTGTTCATCCATCCATTGCACCAGGGTTTCTTTACCTTCGCTCTTGTCGTACAATACATGATGTTCAGCATTTGAATAATGTGATTATAGGGCTTGTAGCAGAGTATGCAAGGGAAGCAGGTATGAGATGGGCAATCACTGGCTCTGCTCGCTTGAAGTCGAGCCAAGCATCCCTCTCCTTTGCAGCTGCCAGGGCAAGGGAGGTGGCTGTACTTGGTGCAAGCCTGATATGTGTGGCAGGTGGTATCAATCTGGTTCAGGAGCTTTACAGAGAGACCGTCCCTACCTGGCTACTCTCATCCAGGGACGAAAAGCTTGATAAGGTAAGTGCTGTCTCTCGTGTGGTCGAGGGATATTCAGTGGCATACATGTTGGTTTTGTCGGGTTCATTCATTTGGGGCATTGAGTCAACATCGCCACCATGGGCATTATCTAGAAGAGCCTGTATTGTTGGGGCTCACATGGACTTCTTGGCGAGAGTGATGGAGGGAAAGATATCACTTGCCTGCCATCCATCCACTTGGAAAGCTTATGTCTCTTGCTTGGTGGGTTTAGTGGTGAGTTTTGCTCCAGCTTGGATTCAAGAAGTGAAACTGGACACATTAAAGAGCTTGGCCAATGGATTGAGAGGATGGCATGAATGTGAGCTGGCTCTCTCTCTGCTTGAAAGAGGTGGGATTGAAGCTTTAGGTTCTGTAGCTGAGCTGGTAAATCTAATTGATTGAGTAAATGTGAAAATATGGTGCTGTATTAATACTCCAAAGTTACTAAATTCAACAAATGATCCTCATTCGAGATTTCTTCAGCCCACGTATTCAAGCTGCTACATAGACCTAACTTTAGGTACAGAAATACATAGCCTTTATTATTGCAAAACAGCTATTGAAGTTCAATCACTAATTGCTATTGGCATTACAAAGTATGTCGTCACTAGTGGTAACATCCATTCTCCGCCTGGTGTTCTTTCCTTTTATTTTTTTACCTCTCCCACACATCAATAGCAGAAACTAAAGTTCTGAAGCTAACTTTTAATCAGTTTAACAACAAAAGAAAGAACACAAACTAATGATACATTGTTGGCAAAAAAATGATAATGCTTTAACAGAGTTACCTCACTTCTCTCATCTCTCAGCCAGGGTAGATTAAGACCCCCCAAAATCCAAATCTACAAATTGCTACACAGCCTAAGATAATGGTACAAATCATTATGACGCAACCTAATGATACACGCAATTCACCAGAAGTCAGTCAATTTAAGATGGTCAAACAATTCTTTAACTCACCTACAGATATACAAGAAACTATGCTCCTTAGTTAGACCATACATGCACCAGACCATGCCTATTACCAGTGTAGATTTCATTGCGGTCTTCATCATAGAAAAGGGCAGTTATATCTTCCAAAGCCTCTGCAACTGTACTTCTTATGGGTGAATGGGTCTGCTTTGAGCTGCTAGAACTGCTGCTGCACTTGTCACCATTGCGATTGCCATTACTAGAATTTATCTTAGCCAAGCATTTGCCGGTCAAGATATTGCTCACGTTAATGGATCCAGCTGCATCAAAAGCAAAAACTGAGTACTCCCCATATAGATCTCTTGAATAAAGATCATGAAAGTTTTCAACATAAAGAGCACACTCCTGTCCACTACTTTTTTAAGACCACACAGAGGCCCCCAAAAAGTGTTGGTACAGCATCATAGTCACAAAACTGATTTGGCTTCCTTTCTTGTTTATATCATCCAAAGGGATTTCGCAACCAGTAAGACTTGTATCATCTTTTGGCATCAAAGAGAAAAGTAGGCAATAATAATATTATCAATAAGAAGCTAGACATCTAGTTAACATGTCCTAATCAAATTCAAATATAAGGAGATCTTCCCCAGTCCTGCACTCCCAACTCAGCCAAGTTATAATTCAGCATGAACAATTGCCTCATATCCCAGGTGGTTTATATTACATAGAGAATGTCTGAGTTCACTGATTTTGTTAAAAGATTGTAGGAGAATCATAGATAGCAACAAAGGATTATTTGGATTTTGATTGCATATAACAACCATCTACGACTCCTGAGGATCTCTTATAGCAGTTTGTTCATAAATGGCTATCATCCTTAGTTTTATGTTTGAGCTTTATACTTTTCAAATGGGGTATAAAACAAGAATTATTAAGAAGATGAAAAAGATTTTGCAGCCCACAAATCTTTCAGTTATCTCTGGTAACACAAGATGTGCTCCTCACACACATTTATCACTGCTTTTGGTTCAAATGAAAATATACCAATCATTGCATCTACCAAGGAAACTGGGTAATGAGGAAAATAAAAATAAAAATAATGTATTAGGACTTGCTATAATCAAGTTTTAGCCAGTACTTTAAAACCATTTTAGCAGTCTAAAAACTAGCCAACCAAAGAAAGTAGACTATTACCATTTCCTTCCATCCACTGGTCATCAGATTCAGCCTTGCAATAAGAGATTATAAGATCCTGATCACTCGTAATGTATATGTTATTGGTGTTACAGTCAGGATGCCATAGCAGGTGATCTTCGAATGATGTCACAAGCTCCCCACGGAAATTCCAAACAGCAACAGTTCTATTTCTGAAAGTTAAGAACAACTGGTTTTCATAAAGAAATATAAACGCTGAGGGAGTCATAAATTCAGTTTTGCTAACTTCCATCAGCTCAGCATTTCGAACCTGCAGGCAAGAGGTTGCGGTTATATCTCTGAAAACAATAAATTGGTGCAGGAAAGAAACTGAAAGAGATAGAAATAGCATACATCAAGAATCTGCAGGTTCTCATTTTCCTGCTTGACAAGAAGCTTTTCATTGAATTGTTCAATGAAGTCAACCTTTTTATTACGATGAAGGAGATGGTTGAATGCTTTGAGAACCGTGCCATCTTCTATGGACAAAATTTTAAGAGGAACATGGCCACTTGCTCTATTGAAGATCAATAACATGATGCCTGGACTGTAGGTAGAATTAAGAATACAAATTGAATAAGGGCATTAAGAATACAAATTTATCAGAATTAAGAATACAAATTTATCAGATTAAAGAGCTTCATCGTAAAGAGAGGATGTAAGATACATTCCAGACTCAAACAAATTCTCAGGTAGTTGCCCCTTGTCAGACAAATTATCACATTACAGATGGATTCGCATGCAACCATTTCACTGGCATCAGGACCAACAGCAACCATTACCACTAACAACTACGATTGGCAAGTGCACAAAGTCATATAAACTCCGTGTATATGCATGTGAGTACACGCACCCATGTGTGTCTACGTGTGGGTGTGTGTGAGAGAGAGAGAGAGAGATACCTAATCTTGATTTCTTGAACATGTTTGTCTGAAATGGAGTAAAGCATTGTATAATTTTTGAGGTCAAACACCTTGTAAATGCTGATCATAAACACATAAGAAGTTAGAATAAAAAATGATAAATGCATTTGGAAACCAAAGAGCGAATGGATTGTAAAGGCACCTATCTTGTGCAGAGTAAGTAAGAACCTTTCCATTAACATCATCAAACTCTACAAACCCAGGCCACTTCAAGGATTCAGATTCAAAAAGGGCAAAACCTGCATCTGGTTTGCCTCTTCGTATGTACCTAACCATTTAAAAATAAGTTAAGCATTCATAACATGTAAGACTGAGAGAAAGGGCATGTAAGCAAGAGAAAATGTTAACGCACTCAATTCTAGTTGATCTACATTTCAAGGAGCTGAAACTGTCTGAAGCATAAACTGAAACCGTGATAAGTGAATCATTGTTTTTATTGTAGAACAGGCTTCGAATTACTTCATCAGGACTCACATTCAGAAAACAAATCCTCTGGTTTGTCTCTGCATTTGAAACAGTTAATGTATAAAAGATATAAACCAGCTTCAACTCATTAGAAGAAGCACATCAAGTAGAAAGCGAAGTTCGTGAATTGCAAGTCCGTAGATCTGACAAATAACTTTGGTTATTACCTCTGCTGAAAGCTGCGCAAACACCAGAATGTGCAAGAGCAAAGACAATGTCACGTGCAGCCACAATCTCAATAACTTTTGTTCTCTTCATCAGAAAAGGTAATACTACTGAACAGTGGCCCTTGGGATCATGGGTATCATATTCTTCCTAAAGGGAAAACAAGACCATCAAAGGGATTTCCTTAACTTAATGAAACAATGAGAAACGCCTGAGCTGCTATGTAGCAAGCCATCAAACAGTGGAAATTTCGCACAAGCAAATGCAAACAATTGTAGGTCTGGCATTGAAGGTATGCTAAAAAATGACGAACCTATGGCTCATCTATACTGTGCAAGTAAGTAAGTGTGCTAAAAGAGAGAGAGAGAGAGGGATTTTAAGGACACTCTAGCACCCACACACAGGCAGAAGAGAAATGTTAGGGTCTTAATCGATAGGCAGCTGGACATGAGACAGCCAAAATCCGAGCAAAGTGTGAAGACGCCGACTTTCATCTGAACTAAATAATGTTTCCCCTAAAGTTAGAATGCCATTTCACTGCTGTCATCGAAAAATTGTCGAGAAAGGAAAGATTAAAGGTCAAATTGTCCATATCATAGACAAACATCTGGGACTGGTTTTGTCACATCCGAGATACACAAGTTGTGCAGGAAAGGGTTTAATCAGGAGACTGGAAGAGAAATGAAAAAATTGTCTTTGCAAAAAGCTCATTCCAAATCAACACGTCGTTTTCCTATTTTTGTAGAGGAACTCGGATTCTTCAACAATAAGAGGGTGATTATTAAGAAATAATGAAACAGAAAAAGAAATACCATCAAACGCATGTTGCGAAACCTCTCCTGGGCATTGCTCATACTGAAAGCACGATCCCTCTTGGAACAAATCTCGCGTCTCTGAAGCTTCTTAACGGTGTTTACAAATCCATCTACACGAGGCCTTTTCTTGGCCAAGATCCTCCTTCCCGAGCAAGGCCTAGGGCTCGCTGATATCCTCCTTCCTTCGAGTATCATCTTACCAAAAGTTCAAAATGAAAAATCAAACTTAGCCGCCAACTAACGAGCCCGTTGATCTCTCTCTCTTTCTCTCTCTCAGGTTGATTGTGTGCTCAGGATCATTGAGAGCATATGAAATAGGAAATTGCTGGGATGTAAACCCTAACCCTAGTCCAAAGTGAGAAAAGAGGAACAGAGAAGAGATAAGAGATTAGAAGATTAAAAGGGCAAACAGAAGCAGCAAACAGTGGAGACAGAGAGGGTCTCTCGTATTATTGGGTTTGGGGTTCGCTTTCCCTAATACTCTTCCATATCCATACCAACCCGAGTCTCATATGAATATTTTCCTTTTGTCTGACCCTTGATTAGCTGTTAACTAACAATTAATTTTATGTTTTAAAGTCTTTTTTTGTTTAAAATTAATCTTATAATGGTATAACAGTATTTTAATGCGAATAAAAATTATTTTTCATAAATAATTAAATGGGAGGGGAGCTAAAATTTCTTCTCCATCTACAATTTTAAAACCTTACAATTAAAAATGTACAAAAAGCAAACAAAACAAAAGAAGAGCTCAGAGCCAGAGGTTTCCATGAACTTTCATTGCATTGGTAGAATCCGCAGAGGGATTAAAAGCCACGAACATGCCATCTTCTTCAATCTTCAGTGCTTCTCTTGACATGAATTGTGATTACATATATCTAAAGAAGTTACACCTGCTGATAGATATTATATTTATACACATAAACATACATACGTCACAACCATTTAACAGTGTTTTCTGATGAACTGTGAATCCAGAACAGACGCTTAATCCTCTGCTTCGTTTGGTTAGTGGAAATATTCTATACTCACGGTTTCCCTTTCCAGGGCTTGAGAATCTGAAATGAGCACAGTAAACTTGCATCAACACACATCACTGCGCCTGCATTATCAAACTCTCCGCAGTAATTTGGAGCAGAGAAAATGGTAACCAGCTGTCTGTCTGCGAAGAATTCATATCCATCCTCAACTACCTGCCAATCATTTTCTGCAAATTATGAGCAACAAGTGAAGCAATTCTTTCCATCCCCTCTAAAGAAACGCCTACTCACTCTACTAAACTAAACAAGCAATGTAATGAGGCCTTAATTGTTACGAAGAAAACATACTTCACTAACGAAGAGAACAACTAAATTAAAATGAAACCTGGTGTGCTCGGCAAATGAGATCGAGATCGTGTTTCTTGAGAAATTCGGAGACTTTGTCGGCTCCAAAGGTGTAGGAGACACCTCTATCATTGTCACCCCAACCTTGGACGTCGGCATCAGGGTCAGACCAAAGGAGGTCACACAAAAGGCCTTGGTCTGGAACGTCTACAGGCCTTTCAATAGCTTTGATCTGATCCAGATTTTCCATTTCGGGGGAGAGACCACCATGCATGCATAGGATTTTGTCATCCACAACTGCGGCCACTGGTAAGCAATTGAAGCATTCAACAAAAGTTTTCCACAGGCGTACACTGAAGCGACGTTTGCATTCATCATAGAATCCATATATTCTGTTAATGGAAGCGCATTCATGGTTCCCTCTAAGCATGAAAAAGTTGTCTGGGAACTTTATCTTGTAAGCCAGGAGAAGGCATATAGTTTCTATACTTTGTTTTCCTCTATCCACATAATCTCCGAGGAACAGGTAGTTGGCATCTGGTGGGAACCCTCCGTACTCGAACAATCTTAATAAATCTGCATATTGACCGTGGATATCACCTGTTGATTCACCATAGCAAATCCTCACAAATCTCCAACAACGAATATTATACACTGAACAATATGACATTCAATAGAGCTAATTTAAACCCAAAATCAAAGCGATTCGTTGGAACTTGCGATTCCTATTCACATCGTCGAAATCTGAATAACTAGACTAATAAATCTGACTGTGTTTTAGGTATGCGTTATGTGCAGAAAGAAAAAAATAACAAGGAAGAGATTGGACAGCATACCACAGATATTGATGGGAGCTTCTAACTGAAGAAAAATAGGCTGAGAGAGGAAGAGTTGTTTAGCGGTGGCGCAAAGCTGACGGATTTCATTTTCAGATAGCTGAATACGTTTCCCTCTGTTATTCCTTCCTTCCAATAGCCTCCGTATCATCCCTTCCAATCCTTCCATTCCTCACCCAATTCAATTTCTTTATGATAATGGATTTATTTAGCAAAGCTTTTGCTACTCATTTATTTTTCACCATCATAAAAATAAAAGAGAGGCAGAACACAGAAACAAGTTAGATTACCGTAAAACCTAATTCGTTCTCCAAGCTTTGGAGGAGAAACAAAAAATGAGATAAAACATGTAATTCGAAAAGAAAGTAAGGAGATTTGTATTATACATATATATGGCGATGTTAAATCTAGGGTCGTGAATTGCTATGATGAGGTTTTCTAGCAAAACAAACCTCCCAATTACACGGCTGCTCCACCAATTTAGCTTTTTCCCATTTTATAGTTTTTTATTCTATTATTGTACTTTTCACTATAAACTGATTTTTCTTTCAATTTTGTCGTTCCTGATATAGAATTGATATTGTTATATTCATCTACACCTACTACTTATCAAATACCGTCTCAAGAAAAGCATGTACAGTGAGTCAATGGTATTGTATAAAGCGGAAAAATTAAAGTTGATCTCAAATTTACCAAGCCTTTTTTGCATCGTCACTTCAGTTCTATTTGCTCCATTTACTGTTCACAGTATATGAGAAATGCCAAAGTTTTGCATCAGGGTAAGAGAAACCAGTACTGATCTGAAAGAAATGTTAGGAACGTAGGCTATCCAAAACGCAAGGCTATGGAACAAGTTAAATCATGCTTCATTGAATAATACAAGCATAACCATTCACCTGAAGAGTTTCTGCAGAGAAATGACTCGCCCTCCTTGTTCTGCTCTGGCACCAAAAATGAAATCGCCCCCCTTTCAATTCGGGCATACAAGGATCAAACTTCATATAACAACAGGTGAATTTTCAAAAGACGATCTACTTGTTTAATCAATTACCAAGTTGATGAATCAAATATCTTCTACACTTAAGTTGCAGTGGCATCACATCAAATGCGGTAGCTTAAAGATATCACGAGTTCACGACACTAGGAGACAAAAAACAAAAGATGAGTCATCAAAATAGGAATGCTCAAGAGCTGCTTTGCCCGAGACTCGCCAGCTGGATCATACTTGAGCATCTTATGCAGGTGACCAATTACACAACAAAACTGTTAACTCGTAAAATTCCAGCTAAGACAACAAAGAGCCAGAAAAGGTACACAATTCAACCTAGGGAACGGCAAGGGATGTTGCAGGCAAAGCCAATTTGACGCAACATTTATTCGGGAACAAGAGACTGTGAATGGTACTGCTCTACTTACTAGAGACTAGACATGCTTAACTTCTTGAGAGTTGAATGAACTGAGTATTTACACAATTATTCAGGTCCTAAAAGATTCCTTCCGCCTAACTCATGAGACATCGTTCGTGAGAGAACACACAAGTTTCTGTTTTATATTGTAAGAAGATTTTTATGTCTAAACTCTTATCTATCTTCAATTTGTATGGTTTTGTTCTTTAATATTGCTAATAATGGCTGCTTGTTGAATATTACAGGCATGCTTCTTTCGTCAGTTCTTTTGGTCTGTTCGAAAGACCGATTACTTGGCCATGCGAAATGGATTCATCTCAGACTCTGTGAGTTATATATATATGGTTTATTTCGTGCAGGTTCATTTAACACCTGGAAGTAAATTTAACTTTCAGAGATATGTCAAAAGATCGTTAGAAGATGACTTTAAAGTAGTTGTTGGAATCAGGTAAACTTTTATTCTATTTTTTGAATAATTAATAATTATACTCTCTATAATCTATATTGCTCTTTCTTCTTTTTGTTTTTCTAGTCTGACAAGTTTGAAACTCAAAATCTCCATCCTCCTGCCAGTCCACTATTTTTTTTTTCGTATTTTAGGCTGATAAGTTTGAACTCAAAATTTCCATCCTCCTGGCAGTCCACTATTATGGGCCTCTGTGGTGATCTTTCTACTTTTTAATGTTCATAGTTGGTCTTCTTTCCACTTTGTTTTGTTGTATTTTGGTTGTATTGAGTTAGAGCCCTTAGTTTATGCTTTTTGGACTTTGAGGCTGGCATGTCTATTTCTGGTATTCAATACTCCCACTAATTCTAAGAAACTGCCTAAAGAATACAATATTTTAACTGTTGGTTCATTTGAAGGTAATATTAGCAGTTCGCACAAAGCTTCGAGGAATATTTATAACAGAAATGCCAGTTGAAATTCAAGAGAAACATGCAGTAGTCCAAGGGATACCACTTATACAAGTCTTTGATAGACATTTTTGGTTTAGCTAGCTTGAGTTTGTTACTTCATCTCATCCACTTTGTCCTGTTTCAAGTTTATTTCTCTAAAGACAGATTATGTGAAGTATTCCATTTTTCTTAGGACACGGTTCTCGTTGAAGTTCCTGTCATAACAAGCTTCTTTTACATGCCCAGAATGCATTCGAACAAACTTACTTCTTTTGGATATGGATAATTGTCTGCTCTTCATTTGTCATGCATGTTCATCATTTATATGTTAACCAAAGAAGTCACTTTCAACTTTTCTTCTTGATGCATCATGAGTTTGGGTTGAAATCATGTTTTCATAAGAATTTTGTTGTTACAATCATGAGAGTAATCCATGGGTAAGTTAAAAACTTCTACAAGTTAAGACTTTCTGTTCTTTTTCCCCTTACAATACCAACCTGATGATAGTTGTTTGCTGCAAGAGTATCCTGAGTAGTTTTCTACGTATACCGAGTATCAGAACAAACCTTAGTAGGAGAGCCTGACAGAAACTAGACATCGTATTAATATTTTCTCAAGTTAGGAGCTCAAACTCTGTGCAGCTACATCACACTTCCACTCTATGCACTTATAAAACAAGTGACTTCATGATCTGCCACCATTTTTTGTACAGGAGAATGTTTTCGTTTTATTCAGAAGTTGTAATTAATTCTGAGAGTTTTTCAGAAGGGAACAACAATGAAGCGATCAGTGTTCGATGAACAACTTCAAAAGCATTAAAACAGTAGCAAAATAAAGCCAAGAAAAAGGGTGAACACTTATCCCATACAGAGACTTTGGTTTGGATAGTCCAATGGCATCTCCGGCACAAAGTGGTTCTCACGATAACTACAATAATCATGCTCACAGTCACAGCACGTCCGACCTTGAAGCATACTCATCAAACCCTGTGCAAACAACAAACAACAAGACTGTTGGACCAATGGTGGTTGACAAATTTAATTCCACTTAAGTTTTGATAATAACAAAATATATATAGAATTGGTAA
>JAOSBM010000005.1:18397-33466 GCA_027568955.1 Erythroxylum tenue
TTATTGTTATTTCAAATTAATTGTCATTATTATTTATTATTAAGATTTTTGAAAGCATGGTTGATGTAAACAGTAAAGTATACAGCACAGCTGTATAATATATCAATATGGACTATTTTGTAATTTTTAAAAAGTTTATGGACTATTTTATAAATTTAAAAAATATCCCGAAACGGTACCCGGTACCAACCGGTATCGGTACCGTTCCGTTCCAGAGCCCAATCCGGTACCGAACCCGGTACGGTATTCATAACATTGGCATTTAGTGAGATTATTATTTTATCCCATTAACCTAAGTCGGGACCAAAAAAATTATTATTTATTAATTGAGATTATTAATTTATCGAATATTCATTTAATGAGGTTTTACTGTAGTGTATAATGGAATATATAAAAAAATTAGTTATTTCAATGAACCATGTGTTTCTTATTTTGTTTCCTCCTCTAATAAACCTCAAATGTCATGTTTAGTGAAAAGCAAATATGAAACAAAGAAAAAAAAACATCTTTAGCTGAAAAGAAGCAATTGGACTACAATAAATGTTTCCTTCTTGTGCAATATCGCCGTCATCACCAGTTTGTCCATGATCCTCAGATTCCTTTCTCAAATTGGTTTTCAGATGCCTGCCATTGTCAGATCAAGGTCGCACCAGTTATTGAGAATCATTTTGCGATCTTAGCATCTTGGAAAGTTTTAAAGCGTACAAAAACAGATTTCAGTAAAGGGGTCTTCGGTGTTCTTCCTCCAGGAATATGTCCATGGAACCTTGGCCACAAGAGTTAATCACATGTTGCATGTTGCATGTTGCATGAGATTTGCCTCAGTAAGCAGTTCCGGATAATCCTCTGATAGAGAGACGAGAGTCAGTAGCAGCTAATATGGAGTAGGATTTACACTGTACTTAGAATTCATTCCAAACCATTCTCTGGATTCTGATCTTCAGCATGAGCTTCTTGACCATGGAGATGGATCAGTCTATGCTATGAAAATGAAAACATGATTTTGGATGCTTTTGTCCTGAGTTAGGTCTGAAATTAATAAACAAAAGTTGATTTGACAATTTAAAGCCTAAAAAATGATTTTTCAAATAGAACTTGTCATTTTATTAAATTTAACAAAATAACATTATTTTAATGTCAATTGACCCGACCAAATTATAAATTCGCATCCGAACTTGACTCAATTTAAAGCTTGAATCAAAATTTGACCTAATTTTTTTTTAAAATTAGTTTTATCATTAATTTCAAATTAGATTAAACTCGAACTGTTTATCATCTTTTTGCGTTCAACCCGACACATTATCACTTTAGAGTATTTCCTTGTTTGTGTATGCACTAAGCTATTGGTTTAATGATGAATAACACGTGATGTTGGAGCTGTGAAAAGAATAAAAAGATGTGTGTCAAAACGTTTTAAGTAATGATCGTGTTTCCATGGTACAACTTGCTTAGTCATATACCAACTAGATGCATTCTTTTGTAATGCTTGGACTCAAAAGGTGGAACGTTCACTCTAGGCACCCCTACACTCCGACCCAATATTGTGTGAGGGAGGTAAATCACGGACTGATCCCAGCCAGTTTTTCGGAAAGGCGGCCTAGTGCTTAGTGCGCACAAGGAATCACCACATTGGATGAATTCCCACACTGTCACTGCCGAGACTCGAACCCAAAACCTTGAACTCACTTTCCTTCCCAATGACCAACTAGGCTACCCGTGCGGGTATTCTTTTGTAATACTATATACAACCTTTAAGACTATTTCAATAGTTAAAAGATAGAATTCCATGTCAGGATCAACCTCTTGAAACAAGGATCAGACCAAATCTTTGCACTAAAAGGTGAAAACAAGGAACTCCAGAGTTCCATTCCTTTTTCAAATGGTAATTAACCCTTTAGTTTAATTCAGCACAAGGAATCTAATTCTTTCAGGTTTTTGTGAGAATGTCTGCCGAAATTGTAATGTCTACGGAAATTGTAGCAATGATCAGTCACAAAACAGGGCTAATGATAATCCGAGTGAGTAAACATTAAAACAGATACTCTGTTTTAATTAATCAATTCCTACCTTAACATTTGTGTCTTAAACAACTGTTATGCTAAAATCATCGATCCTTTTCGGCCTATAACATTTGTGTTGTTATTTTGTTTTAAAATTTGGTGGATCCGAATGACAACCTAACCCAATAAGCTCGCGGTGTGATCTAAATTGGAGAACAACAGAAATCAATATTGGGCTTCGAACTTGGGACTTGTTTTAATAGGACCAGTTCGGTTATACCGGTTTGATTTGGGACACATAATAAAACCTAAATGTATGGATTCTATTTGTATCGTTTTCTTCACAGTAAAATTCTTTCTGCTCTTGCTTGAAGACGTAAGCATCATTGGCCAAATCTCCTTAAATCTTTGTGTCTTTTTTTTTTCAATGCTTTGAGTGACTGTGAGCGTGATTATTATTGAGATTTATCTAACAATTTGCGAACACAAAATAAAACACACAACTAGAATTTGGCCTGTGGTAAGCTAATAAACATGCAATACTTATTTTGACAATTTTTTACCTAATCATCCTGCATGAACACACATATAGTGCATTTCAACAATCAAAATGCTTGCTAACATCACAATTTGCACTTGGAGAAAGTGCCAGAACTCCATGGAAAGTACAAGGGAAACGTTACTGTTACTTCTCATTTCACAAATTCAGAGTAGCAACTGGTTTATGAAGGATCAACCAATTTAGCAGCTAAAATCCCCCAGGCAGCCATCCAGTGACAACCAAAGTACAACAATTCAAGCTCAAATGCCTTTCCTATGCTCACTTTTCGATTGGAACCCATAGGTACCATCTCGTTGCAGCTTCATATCATAAGTTTCAGATTTAGCATTTCTCGAATTCATTCGACGTTCCCTCTCATTAATCCTACCATTACTATTACTTCCACTACTCTGACTATTCACTTCTCTTTGCTTTCTGTTAAACCCAACTTGCCCTGAATCCAACTCAGTAGAACCATACCTATGTCTGCTCCTATTCATCTTCTTCCTAAATTTACCATCTCGTCTCCTATTCACACCATTACCTTCAGTCAATTCGCCAGATTGGACTTTTCTTTCAAACCCATCTTTAATTCTCTCTTGATTCTCATTTTCCAAACCTGAATTCAACTCTTCCTCATCAGAATCACCAAGCCCAGAAATTTTTTCATAAGGCTTAATACTGTGAACGACCCCTTTAGGGAAAAACCTAGCAGAGGGTATCCCATCAGGAGTCTCAAACAACTGAGGCCCGTCTCTCTCCGACCACATGTCGAACCCACCCGGTCTCTGAAACCTGTCGGCCAAAACCTTAACTTGTTCATCGGCACTAACAGAGAACAAGTTGGGAGCTTTTTTAACAACCTCCCATGGTCGTTCAAGCTCCGAAATTGCTGCTTTAAGTTCAGCTCTCTTTCTCATCTCGTAAATTTGTCTCTCGCGACAGAGCCGAGCTTTGAGGAGTTGTTTTGCTTTCTTCGCTTGCATTCGCTTCCACTGCCATTTGGACACGCCGCCGGGGTAGGTTCTTGGGCCGCCACCCATCCGGATGATGGTAGTCCGGCGAGTAGTGGGCGGCGGCTCGTGGAAGGAGAGCTTGGAGAAGGAGAGTGAGGTTGAAGATAATAGGGATTTAGAGAATGAGAGGTTGTTTGGAAGTGGGAGAGCCATTGGTCTACAGTTGGAGAAAATCAGTGACGCTCAAGAAGTTCTGATTTTAGCTACATCCGATTTTTTTTAATTGATTCAAATATTTGTAATTGGTGACTTTGACCACCGAAGCACCAGTGGTCTAGTGGGAGAATAGTACCCTGCCACGGTACAGACCCGGGTTCGATTCCCGGCTGGTGCAATTTTTGTCATTCTATTGGCTTTACATGGGTGTAGTCCAATTTTGTTTTATAAATCTAAACCCAAGTTTAAACTTAATTGAGCAAACCAAGCTTAGTAAGTTGATAAATGTTTAATGACTTTAGATGGATCTAATGCAATTATCTATAATTAGTTTAGGAATGTTCATTTTGACTTGGATCACTCGACCGACAAACTCAATTTTGGCCTAAGTTGACCGGGCTATAGGCCAAAATTGTTCCATCCAATTGGGCCACTAGTCGAGGTCAAGTCGAGCGTGAACCGGGTCCTTGGCTAGATCATAAAGTAAAAATGATATTATTTTCTATTTTAAAAAATATATATAAGGTTGGATCGGCCCGACTTGGCGATCTAATGCAATTATTTATAATTGGTCTAAGAATGTCAATTTTGACCCGAACTATTCGGTCAAGCTCAATTTTGGCCTGGATTGACTAGGCTACAGGCCAAAATTGTTTCGTCAGACTAGGCCACAGGTCGAGATTGGCTAAGCATGGGCCGGCACAACCCGACTCGTGGCCAGATCGTAAAGTAAAAAACGATGTTATTTTCTAATTTTTAAAAAATATATATAAGGTTGGGCACCCATCGAGCCACTAGCCAGTCAGCCCATGGTCGGGCTGGACCAAGGGCTACCTAACCCGTGAGTCAGGCTGGGCCGGGCTAGGAGCGGCCCGACCCATTAACTCCCCTAAATTAGTTAGATTTGAAAAAGTGCTGTTAAGGCTAAACCCAAACTTAAACCCAATTAAGCAAATCTAGCCCAACAAATTAATAAACATTAAGAGTGGTCTCAAGTTTTAACTAATACTTTTCAACTTTAGACTAATCTAATCCAATAAAATCCATTTGAACAACAAGTTTAGACCCAATTCAGCAAACCAAGCTTAAATGCTTATTGATTTTAGATGGATCTAATGCAATTATCTATAATTAGACTTAAACCCAATTAAACAAATTGGGCTTAATAAATTGATCAGCTTGAAGAGTGGTCAGAGTTCTAACTAATAATTTTTAACTTTTAAATTGGTCTAATCCAATTTTATTTTATATCATTAAACTTGAATTTGAACTTTTGCACTTAAAAGATAGAATTGTTCACCTGAGGTACCCCCACACCCTGGCCCGAGAGAGTTGTGGGGGGATAAATTATGGTTTAATCTCACTCAGCTCTTCAGAAAATCGGCCCAGTGTTCGGTGCACACAAAGAGTGACCACATTGTATGAAACTCTCACATTGTCGCTGCCGAGACTCAAACTTAAAATTCGTGTACTCAATAACCTTCCTAAGGATCAATTGAGCTACTCACGCGCGTGCGGATAACTTGAATTTGAACTTAATTGAGTAAATCGAGTTTAATAAATTAATAAGGATTAGAAGTAATTACAAGTTAATATTAACATATTTTAACTTTAGATCAGACTAGTGTGCATTTTATTAAGGCTAAATTCAAGTTTGAACTTAATTGAGCAAATTAAACTTGACCCGATAACTAAGGAGTTGTAAGTTATGAACGAAGTAATAGAACTAATGGTGGCTAATGCGTAGTTGATGCAATTTTTTGATGTTAGGGAACACACTGAGCTGCCTGTGGCTGTATATCTTAGGAAGTGAGGCTATTTCTTGCCTGTTTCCAGAGTTCTCAGCACATGCAAATCACCTAGTTTTTACAACACTAAGCTTCACAACCACCAATTCCTGAGCTGTCCACACCAAGCAACTTCAAGTTTAGAAAATAATGACTCATAATGGAGAGACAAGAACCTGACATCAACCTTCTGATTACTCCTTAATCAAAGACTAAAACTCTGTCACTGTCTCTTGACTCCAACTTTTTCTTAAAAACTTTGTCTGCTTCCTACAATTAGAATCCCCATGTCGTGTCTGGTGTTTTAGAAGCATTCAATCTGTATAATGATATTAGCAGACATCATTGTAAGTTCTGTTCTTGAATCATTCGTACCAAACCCCTTTCTGCATAAACTTCCTGAGGCAGAAGGTCTCCTGATATTGATGATATGATTCTTTTTTGTGATTCATGTCGATAACCCTTTTACTGATTTCAGTTTCTTCAAACGTTTTAGGTGAAATTGACTGCTAAAAATGGTGTATCGATCCACCTCAAGGGAACAGAAGGACCTGAGGGGACAAAAAAGAAAGGAACATAACTTGGAACTTCTGCTGCAATGATTTTTTTTTTCTTTTTCCTTATAAGTTGAAACAACTAGTAAGTCTTATAGGTTAAGCACTCTTCCAAGCATCATCATCTTCCTTGAGAAAGGCGTCCAAACTACGACCTTAAACCATTTTTTTACATCAATATTAGTAATTAAACTCAACCAGATCGAATCCATTATTGAAACTCTTAAACACATAAACACATTGTAAATCCTGTTCCCTTGATTGGATTCTTAGTTGTAATTTCAATTATTCTACTGCTTTCCACGTGCATCTCCCTCTGTTCCTTCCATTCGGCAGACAACTCCATACCCGGCAGATCATGAATTTAAGAGTAGAATATGATTGGAATCTAATCGATAGGAAACTTCCATCAAACCACACGTTCACCCGATCCACTATATATATATATATATTATGCATATTGCCTGAAGCGTCCACTCTACTTGTACTCTATCGCTTCAGAAAAACTTCATCTTCTCCAAATATGATTCAAACCCTTTTCATTTGCATTGTCTTAGCTAATCGTTTTATGGCTCTAGCCATAGGCGCTAGTGACCATTCTAAAGCTTTAACACCACTAAACAGGAAACTTGGAGGGCACCATCTTCACGAAACTGCCCAATCTTTCATTTCTCCGAGTCTGAGCCCATCTATGGCACCGGAGGTTGATCTGAAGAACCTGCAAACTACCCGAAAAGCCGGTTCTTTGGACCAAACAGGTTCAAAAGAGAACGTCGGCGTTCAAGCACAGGAGTTCCACTTGAAGAAGCATCATCATACGGACAAGTCAGTTGCAGGAGGTGGTGTTATCTTAGGTGGTCTTGCCACCACTTTTCTGGTGGCGGTTTTCTGTTACATTAAGGCAACCGGTAGACATAAAGCTGACACTGATTCTGAAACGAACTAGTACGACTTTGTATGTAAATCCTTGGACTTGTGTTTAAACGTTGTAAAGAAGAGTTACTGATTTTTGGATTTTGGAGATTAGCGGTATGTTTCATGATCAATAGTCAGAAATGAACTGAAAGAACCTTTTTTTTTTTAAATCCACGTACCCAAGTTTCATATTTTCCCGATTAGTAGTATTAAATAAATTATCGAATAATACGTAATAATTAATCAATTACACAATATTTTAAATTAATTAATTGATAAAATTAATTAAAATTTGACAATTTCAATTTAAGTATTTCTCTTTTAAAAATAATTTAAGTAATAAGTATTTATAATTACTAAAAATTTTGCATTTCTAACTAACTTTAGATTAAATATTTTTCAACTCTTAAATTAAAAGGTTAAATTTATGGTAATAAATTGAGTCTTATTTAATTATTAAAAAACTCAATCGGTTTGGCTAGCTTGTTTAACCGTAAAAATTTTGAACTGTTCAATTTTTCAGTTTGGTTTTTAAATTTTTAGTTCATTTTATTTTAATAACTCTTGTTATTAAAAATCGACAAGTGTATTAATTAATTAGTTAATATTTATAAATTAAAATAAATCATTTAATGTTAATTTAATAATTTCTTTATAATTAAACTTCAAATTATAATTTATTTCATTTATATATTAAACTTTTTAATTTTATTTAATTTTTAGTAAATTTTACGCGAGTTTACTCAAAAACTATTTACCCATTTAGTTCTTCTAATATGTACTTTTGGATTAAGCTTGTTTCCCAAGCCAAGCACCACACGCGCGTTCCAGAACAAATCGGTTAGCTTTTTTATATACTCTTTTTCTTTTGGTCTCGAGACTTGACGACGACGAAGCCAAAGCGATAAATCTGATCAAATCTACACAACTTGGCAATGGCGAACGACGAGTCGGTGATGGCGGTGATTAGGGCAGTGCGACCGGCTTTTAGAAACGATCACGACAGGGTTGCTTTCACTGTTCACGCCACTTTCTTCGCCTCCGGTTACTTTCTCACCGCCACCGGACCTCAGGCTTCCTCCGACAACGCGCTCTCCTCTCCGTCCACGGGTATACCATTCCCCAGTTCTCTCTATCTTGCGCTCACACACTTCAGTTCACACACTTACTGTCACTTACATAGTTTTAGTGAATCTTTTTGCTTATTGAAAATAGTGAATTTGTATTGTAGAAGAGGTAGGGATTGAACACTGGAATGAGCTTGATGGTGAATATGCTTTTGTGTATGCAAACCCTAAAAAGAGCGGGAAGAAGGTGTTGGTTAAATGTTTGGCGATGAATGATAAGCTGCTGGTTGATGCTTTGGCTGATGGGGCCTCAGAACCTGTTCATCTTGAAATTGAGTATGGTTTTTGTGCTCAATTTGATTCTGGTTTTGGTGACTTTTGTGTTCTTTCCAAATCCTGGTTTTGATTGTGGGTTATGATTGTTGCAGTGTTAAGGACTTTGTTGGGGAGAGTGGAAGCAGTAATTACTCTGCGCAGTTTAAGAATTTGGACAAACTTGTTAAGAATCTGGATGATCATGTTTTGTCTAGATTGGTTGGATCGCCTTTGAAAGCTACTTCATCAAGCAAATCTTCAAAGTAATTATATATATATATATAATTGTTTGATGTTTATGGAATTGGATTTTGCTTGAAGGTTTGGTGAACTTACTGATTCATACAAGCTAGAGGAAGAAGTTTGAAAGTCATATGTACATAGAAACAATACAAAAGAAAACATCTTGACTCCCACTTAACCCTGATTAGGAGAAAACTTTTTCCCATCGAAAAGTTTGTCATGATTGTAGCTTCTGTACTATAACATTTAACTATATCTTGTTACTCTTTTGCTTCTCCCTGGATGAAAATTGTGTTTTTAAGTTAATGCTGGAAAAATGTGCTTTAGGTGAGATAGACAGGCGATAGCTTTGTGCCTTATGTATGCAGATTGTAGGTTCCTTGTCCTTTTGTAGTTACGGAGAGGGGGCATACATGATGCTTGAATAGGTCACCGCTTCCGAATTGCACACACTTTTTGTTGTCTTTTGCTGTTGTTATTAAGTTTGTTGAAGGAAAGATTATTTATCTGTGATTCTGCATGCGATTGGTCTCCTGTGGTTCTACTTCCTATGGATTTTCTTTTAATGTGCTTTGCAGCTCAGAAATGCATGATCGTTCAAGACATGATGCTGATGATCTGGGAGTTGATTTTCGTCATCGTACAGAACCTCATATTCATCCTTCTGGGTTAGTAGTTATCTCTTCATTCTTTCTCTGCTTTTCGTTTTTTTTTTTATTGCATGACACAAAATTTATTGTGCTGATCGTGAGTTCAATGCTTCTTACCTGCTGTTAGTGTTGTATGTGATAAAGTTTTGCATTCATAGTTTTTGTTTTCTTCTTGTTGTTTCTTAACATTTCTTATTTTCTTTTTGAGAAGAAACTGATCTTAATATGAAATTTTCATAAGTTGATGCTACATAATACATAGAATGTCCACAATTCAAAGTGGAATTGAGTTTAATGTACCTAAATCCACTTTTATCAGTAAGGCTATGCTTGAAGCGAATGTATTTGGTGTTGAGGAACTCTTTTCTTTTTCAATTTTCCTTTTTTATTTCTGGGTGGCATGAATCTCCTTCAGTTCTAAATTTGATTTTAGTGTATGAGAGTTCACATGATTGATTGGTTGCTTGCTTTCCAGAATTGTATATCCTCCTGTTAATCCCATTGGTGGTAGTGATCTTTTTCCTGGGCCTGGTGCTGGGGTGTATCCAACCAGGTAATTCACATCTGAGGTTTCAATATGTCACGGTTTTTTTTTTTTGGGTCTCGTGATTCCTGTTCTTAGTTCATTCTAAATGTCAATGTTGCGCCTATTTTCCAGGGGTGATTTTGGATCTGGTGGAAGTATGCTTTTGGGTTTGTATCTCTGAACTTATTGCCAAATAAGGATGTCTTAAGTTTCTGCTACAGAAATAGACTAGCTAAGAAGAAAGCTTAGAACTTGCCTTTTCTTGAAGCAACTGACTTTTTATTTCTGCAAGCAGGGCCTAATGATCCTCGTTGGTTTGATGGAATGCGTGGAGATCCTGGTTTCCCTGGAAGAGGACTGTGAGTAGAATTTTTGTTTCTTTTATCTGTAACTATCGGTTGCAATGAAACTAATTGATTAATTTCATTTGTTTGAAGCAGAGGTGTTCCTCCAGGTGCTCGTTTCGACCCCTATGGGCCACCTAGAGTTCCTGGTTTTGAGCCTGATCGATTTACCAGGTGGGTTTGATTTAAGTTCTGAATGTAAACACACAAGAGCAACTTTATCCATGCTAGGAAATCAAATGCCATTAGACAGATCTGAAATTTCTGGATTAGTAATCTGAAGTGTTAGAATCAGTTTTGAGATATGACAATTTCACCATCAAAGGTTTTCACGTTCACATATTCCGCAATGTGATCCTTGCAGAGACCCGAGAAGACCAGGGCGTGGGACTCATCCAGACCTCGAGCAACCTGGAGCCGATCACGATTTCATTTAGGCAGATAGCTAGTTTGTTTTCAGATGCTTCTATTTTCAGTCCTTCTTTTGGCTTTCTTTGCCCCTACCTGAAGAAATGAGAATGCTAGGATACTGCACATGCAACTCGAAATGATGTGAAGATGTACTAGCTGCTGATATTTCTTTAAGCTTTACCAAAAGGTGTGTATAAATCAATAATGCCATTTTGTGGTTGCATTAGTTTTTTCGTTTAATCTGGATCACCAAGCGTTTTTAAACTTGAATGGACATTGTGCGCTTTGATTCAGCTATGACTTTGGACACTGACCAGTTCAACAAAGAACTTAAAAGTGATCATGGTCCGTATCAAAGTAAGCTTCCAGGAGCTGGTGGGAAGTCGGCCGACCCGTCAGGCATGTTAGATGTATCTTAGTGAGATTAAAAAAACACATCGTTAAGAACGTCAAGGTGCGTGAAAAATAATGTTTCACTTTAGGTCTAAACTTCATTTAAGTACACATGAAATTGATCTCCCTTTTGTTCTAAGCAACGTGTCTGTAACTTCGATGTGAAATGAGTGTGCTAGGGGTTAGGCTTGGCAATGGGGCTAGCAATGCGTCGGAATAGTAATGGGTTGGATTAGACCGTAAGGCGTAGGTTCAGTAATGGGTCAGATAAGCTGTAAGGCGTAGGTTTAGTAATAAGTCAGACCAAGTCAAAAGGGGTAGATTGGGTAACAAGTTAGATTGGATTTGCATTTGATCTTAATTTGAATCGAACTTATTCCAATCATGACAAATAAGTCAGACTAGGTCGAAACGGATAGATTCGGCAATAAGCTAAATGAGGTTTGCCTTCGATCTGAATTTGATCGGATCGTCACAAAATGAGATTCGAATAAACTGATTTTGTTTTAATGTAATTTATTAAAATAATGTCACTCAGACTATTAAAACTTGAGCTGGTTATAAAATTTAATGATTAAAAAATTCAAACGATTCGACCGCTTAAACTGTAAAAATCTTGTACCGTTCAATTTGCTTGCTAGTTTTTAATTTTTTGATTTATTTTAATAGCTCTTGTTATAAAAAAAATCAATTTATTAATTAATTGGTCAATTTGTGTACATTAATAAGTTCTCATAAACTAAAATAAATCAATTAATTTTCATTTAACAATCTTCTTTTTTAATTGAACTTCAAATTCTGACCAATGTTGTGAATATTGTATCGAACTTAGTACTATGTTGGATTCTAATACGGTACTGTACTGGTATCGGTCAATATCGGGTGTCGTTTCGGGTAAGTTTTTTAATTTATAGAATATTCCCAGAATTTTTTTAGAAATTGCAAAATAGCTCACTGTCATATTGTACAGTTGTACTGTATAGTTTATAAGTTTACATCAATCATGTTTCCAAAAATATAATAATAAATAATAACCATAATTAATATGAAATAACAATAATTTTAAATATTTCACATATAGATAATAACCACAATATATTAAAAAAGACAATTATCATCATACAAATATAAAATTAAGAACAATACAAAGTATTTAAAATATTACAGTTTCACCATATAATAAATAATAATTACATTAAAACATTCAATAAAAAGAATAATAAATATCCTCAACTCTCAAACTATTACAATTTACAAAAAGAGTTAATGAAGAGGAACTAACCCAAGTAGAAGTGAAATATGTAATAAAAACATTTACAATTATATTACATATATAGAATTTAACATATACATCAAATATAAGTAAAATTAAAAGAAGAGGAAAAACAAAAACCTGAAATTTCATTCAATCGTCTACGGGAGAATACCTGCTATAACTACACTGACATCAGTTATCATTTGGTACAAAATTCTCATCATTGAGATGAGTCTTATCATCGTCATCATTTAAATTCAATGCACCAAATAACATGTCAATGCTTTTTCAACCAAGATTTTCTTCCAAGTCATTCACATCTATCAAATCTAGTTTATCAGAAACTCAATCCGTCAAAAGATCGATATTATTAATAGAAATTGAATCTGTTGAACTACTTGTACTATTAAGACTCCTAGTAAACAACAAAACTTAATTATTAAAAAATTACAAGAAAATACATCAAAATTAATAATGATAATAAATTACTTTTCCCGAAGCTTTAAATTGTAACGAATGAATACCAAGTAATTCAAATGAATACCAACTCATTCAATCTCTTGTACTCCAATTTATTCTTTTTCTTGGAATGGATGAATTCAAATGTGCTTCAGTTCCATTCACAACCTATTGCACTCACACATTGACTTAAAATCCGAATTGTAAACCTTTGCAATTCTGGAACACCACTTCCAAATTAATCCCACCAGGAAACTATAAGTTATAAGATAACAAAAGTTGTGTTACAAACAAAATAAAATGATAATTAATTTTCAACAATAAGAAAAATGAAACAACTAATACCTAGATAAAGTTTTGCTCTTTGTCGAATAGCAATCGGCAATCCAAAATCTCTAGAAGACTACTTATAAAGCTCAATTTGTGAGCTTAAGAGATCTTGCATCATCTTATGGCTAACAATTGTTGTAATAATGAATAACATTCTTCTACTAACTTCAACTTTCTTTGTAAAATTTGGTCTGAAATATACATTAGGATTCAAAAACACCCAGCTGTAAACAATAGAAAAGAAAATTGTCTTTCCCATCTCTCATCAATGATTGCAAGATACTGTGTATACAAAGAAGAACTATGTTTCAGATTGACCTTGATTGCTTCCTTCGCCCTTTCCATGACATCCAAAAAATAACCCATTGTTAGCTTTTCTTCACTATCAGCCAATCGAAGTACCCTCACCAAAGACTTACAAACTTAAATAATAAATTAACATTGAAACCAAATTCTCTATCTTCCATTATAATACTAGAAACCTCCAATCTAGCATTAGACCTAACATGTTGAGATGCATTCTACTTATCACTTGTAAATATTTGTCTTAACTCTTTCTTCATCGAAATAAAAGACTGAAGTGATAAGAGATTCGTTTCAAATCTTGTCACACCAGGATGACACGAATTCCTACTATTGGTAAATTCATTTCTTAGTAAATTCAACACCCATGCACGATTATAGATGAACTTGATAACCTTTTTAGCTTTCTGCATAATCTCATCAATAATAGGAAAATACCTAAGATTCACTATATTCTCCAGCATTAGGTTAATGCAATGTGTAGCACAAGGAGTCCAAAGAAAGAATTATACCTATTTTGTAACCTTCTTCTTACTACTTTATAAGCATAATCATTGTCAGTAATGAATTGAACAATATTTTTTGGCCCCACTTCATTCACAACTTCATCGAATATCTCAAATAAAGTATCAGTATTTCTAATAAGGCCAGATGCATCAATAAACTTCAAAAACATTGAGTCATTTATAGAATAAACTAAAAAATTAATAATAGACTCTTGTCTCCTATTTGTCCAACCATCACACATGATTGAACACCCAAAAGTAGTCAAATTCACTCTTCTTTCAGCCAAATAACTTTTAACTTTAGTAACTGAACAACTCAAAAGTTAACCTCTTAAGTTATCAGTCGTAGAAGCTTTGTATCCTAGACCATAAGAGGTTATTGCATCCACCATAAGTTGATAATAATAAGACTCAGAAGCATTGAATGATGAACTTGTATCATACCACCATCTAGCTACTGCCATATTGACATTGTGAGTCACATCTCTTGATTGCATTGCACTGCGAATTAAAGGTTGGGATCTAAGAGTTATTCGTGGTGTAAAAAACTACTCACTTGCCTTCTTCTTTTCCTTACATTCTGTTCAGGTGTAACATTTACTTCTTCCTAGGTCTGGGATGGAACACTACCACTACTACTACCACCTTCAACATTTCCACAATCAATATGAAAAGCAGCAAATGAACTTCCACTACTAATTTCAAAATTCAACCTTTCCCTTCTATCTTTCTCTTATTGATATTCTTTAAGTAATGTTTTCATTTGTCACTTCACATCATGACTTACTTTTTTACAAGATTCTACATCTCCTTTAATCTCAGCTAAATGTTTTCAATCGGGTGATTTCTCCACCTGGGACCAATGCAGCATGAGCCCAAACTGGTTCATTGTATCTTCGCGAAGCAGTTTGATCATGTGTTGGGACCCGATCTCGGAACTGGACCCCAACCGAAAAAACGGGAATACAAAATGAAAACGAAGTGACGGAAAGCGAGAACGAACGAAATCGAATTCGAAAAAATGGAACATGAGGCGAAAGTCCACTCATGCAAACGAAATGACAAAGTGAAAGTATCAAGTCAAAACGAATCGAAACAAACGGTTCGGAACGAACTGAAACAAATTCCGACATCCGTAGCGTATATCTACGAAAAGTTAAAATTTGCGTTGGAAACCTTAGACTAAGCCAAACCTTAGACTAAGCAGAAACAAACACAATTCCAACCATACTCAAATTTATGTTTCAATTCAATACACAATTCCATAATTCATATACATCATACTCAAATATATACAC
>JAOSBM010000005.1:55596-66164 GCA_027568955.1 Erythroxylum tenue
TACAAGTGAGAAGATTGAATTTGAAAGTGAAACTAACGATTCCTATATTTGTGCAGCAGAAGTATATTCGGTAGATAATAACAAATCAGATAAGCTTTGACTTGGTCTTCCATGGACTCTATTAACTGAAGTTGAGATATTGGGTTTGGCCCAATTAGTGAATAAGCTGCTGTGTCTATAATAAAAAGTACTCACAGGAAAATTGACACTGGCAATTCCAACAGAGAATTCGAGCTCATCATCATCCCGAGTCACCTTATTAATGTTAAGCCAAAAGAATAACACCTTCACTTGAACGCCGCTCAACCTCGAGAGGGAGGTTGATTGATCGCTGTATTTGGGCAAATCAATACTGGGGATCGACAACCTAAAAAAAAGCGATGCAAATCTCACCACCTCCCAAGTCTTTTCTGTTTTCAAATTCACTATTAGGTTTGCAGAAAACCATTTTAAACAGAGTAGCCTATTATTCTCACACTTCAATCTCAACACCTCCCAAGTCTTTGTTGTTTTCAACTTCACTATTATCTCCGAAAATCTCAATTCTCACATCTCTTTTTTGCTCCAACCTCTTTACCATATACCGACGAAACCAAAATTTCAAAAGAATCAGAAGAATATCAAATTAAAAGTTTTCGAAAACTGACCTCGTGAAAAACCCAAAATCAGTCACTTTTTGCACCAACAGTAATCCAGTCTAAAAATGCTTCGTGTTGGCCACCACTGCCATTGACGTTGTTTGCAACTTCTCAACAGCCACTCCAATTAGTGAGGTCGCATGTTCTGAATCAAGAATCCAAAAGAAAAAAAGAACAGATGAGAGGGAAGAAAGGAGCTTGGGACAAAAAATATATATGTAAAAAGGATGAATAGTATGTTTCATGATGGGTTTGCCAAAGACGATAATAGAGATAAGAAACAAGAATCAGTTGATTTTTTATCCGAAAACGCGTTGCCAAAATATAGAAAAACGTTATTTTCTTTTCTTGTTTCCGTAAAGCTGTTGCGGTTTTTTAATTTTGAAAAACAAGAAATCACAACAACAATAGAAAAAACGACAACAAAAAATGATTAAAAAAAATCAGAAACAAACAACCCTTAAGTAAAACCCCTCAAATGAGTCAAATCACGACTCAATACTTAAAGATTTTAGATTGATACATAAACAAAAGCAATTTTAAGTAATTGACCAACTTAAAATTGACCAACTTTTAATTAACCAACTTTTATTAGACAAATTCAGTTGTATATTTAAAGATGTTTGATAAAATTAAACTGATCAAAAAAGAGATGAACAATAACAAAAAAGCTTACTTATTAGTCTTTAATCTTGTCGGTTGATACATTACTAACATCACGATTTTAGGTAGTAGCTACTAATAAAGTTAAGTTTGTAAATAGAATGAAATTTATCACAATAGGATAAACTTATCATTATCTCTATTTCTCTCTTTAATAATTTGAAATAATTTTTAGACACAATCACCTTTTTGTCCTTTAATTGTTAAATCGTTGATTGAAAACGCTTCTCATAGTAGCATTTTGTTTTTTAGTTCAATTCCACAACTCAATCCGCTAATTACTAAACATCATTATTATCTATTTGATGTGATAAAACAGTTAAATACATCTTAATCCTCCAAAAAAAAAAAGCTGATCAACTATTTGTCAAACAAAACCAATGATTAGTTCGATTTTCTTTGTATTTGTCCTTTTTTTTGTGATTTGTGTATTTAATATTTACTATGTTTTATATGTTATGTATTATGTATTAGATTACATTTTTTTATTATTTTATGCAGAAGTATTCGTTTATGTTTTGTATTATCATTATTTTGTGTTATTTATGGGTTTATTGGAAACGGTCTTTTTATCTGGTAGAGGTAAGACTGCTACTCTGTACTTACTCTCGTGGAGTGTTGTTGTTATTTTTGTTTGTATAAATAGTTAAATTTATATCATTTAATATAAATAACTAAAAAAGGTAAATCCTTCATTATTCAACAATTATTTACCTTTTATTCATTTATAATTAAAATATAAGAATTAAGATTAAAAAATTAAATTATAGGATATAATAAATAGAAAGTGGGACGAGATCTTCGCTGAGACATAGAACAGAGTAACCACATCACCGGAGTCCTCTGCTCTTAGACAGAGAGTGTATATTATTATATTATATGTGATTCCAACTTCCAAGTCTTCGCCTTTCATGATCTTATAAATTGGTGTGTAAGCGACCGTTTCGTGTTAGTTTTTCACCTGTAAAACAACACATTCTCTTGACGTTCCCTCTTCTTCGTTTTTGACTTCTCTTTTGTTCCTCTGTTTTTTTTCCTCGTCCCTGTCTGTCTGTTTCCTCTACAAGTCATCACCTTTCTCCATTTCTCTTTTAACGGTGGTGTCTAACACATAGAGGATTTTGTTATCTGTATATCCCAATAGGCATTGAGTGGAAGAGAGTAGTTTTAGCAATATACAGAGGTTTAAGAGAAAAGGGTGTGTGTTCATGGATGGAAATAAGCAGCAAGTGGGCTCCTCTGTTTCGTTCGCTTCTGAGTTGTTTGGTTCAAAGGATTCCTCTTCTTCCACTGGGATTTTTGGTTCTATATTTGCGCCGTCTTCTAAGGTATGCTGTGGTTTTCTCCTTTTGTTTTTTGGGGGTTTGCTTATTTTTGTCATTGAAATTTTTGGTATGTTGTAAAAAATATAATTGTTCTCCTTCTTTGTTTTCAGATAATATATTACACTTGAGGCTCATGATACTCCAATACTGAATCTTTTTAACTTCTGTATTCTGGGAAATCCCGTGTTTTGAGTTTTCTTGTTTTTAGATTCTTATTCTGATTGGTGTCAAGACTGCTAGGAGTGGAAAAGATTGACACCTGTTTCACTGTTCAAGAGTTCTTTAAATGATTCAGACTTCAGAGACATTAGCTATATCAAGACTGAACCTGATGTGTTGTTTCATGTTGACTGTTCATTCCAATACTTTCCCTTTGTTCTTTTATGTTCTGCTAGGTTCGCATGTTCAATTTCTCACCTTGTTAGTTGGCTTCATGTTTGGCAAACTGTTCTTATTGAACTTTTAGTGTTTTATTAATGGTGTTTATGGCTCTAAGCTTTCAACTTTACTAATTTTTGGTACTGATTCAGGTTTTAGGGAAGGAAGTGGTTGGGAAAAGGCAGGATCCTGCAAAAGAGGCCTGGAATACCAAACGTGGAACTCCAGGTTGTGGTATTAACAATATAACTGCTCTACTTGTTTTTCAACTATAGTTTAAGCACTTATTTCTAGTCCCTTGGAATTGTGTATTGGATTCTTTTTGTGTTTGTTTTTGGCCAATATGAGTAGAGAAGGAGTTCTTTATGTAGAAAATATGAAATCCTCTATATACAAATGAGTTTTATTTGTTATATAAATTAAGTTTTTTCTATAGAGTTCTTCCTAAGATCAAAACCATACGTTCAGATGGTAGTTCCAAGAGTAATGAAGGAGAAATTCAGAGCACGCCAGGTAGAGACACGAGTTATATTTATCAGGATCAAAGAGTACAACCATGCCACCTTAGTTCTTCGATCTATTATGGTGGTCAAGACACTTATAACCATCCACAGAACACGCAAAGCTCCAGTTTGACCGCAGTGGTGAGCACATACTGCGATTTGTTTCTCATCTATTTACCTTTTCTCTCATGTGAGGCTATAATTCGTGAAAATTGGATTCTAGGAACTTACTTTGCCCACAAATTCTATAATCCTAGGTGATGATGTTGGTTATGGACCTTAATCTAGTTTTCAATAAGAACGTTGAAAAGGGATTGCCTTGAACAATAGATATTGTCATGCAGTACTCACTTGTGTTGTTTTTAAGTTCTACAAAATTTTCTGGACATAAGGAAATGATGATAGATCAGAGAAAGTAATAGAAGTTGTTGCTTTGTACATGCTTGTATCCTTAAAATAGAGGATGTTGCTAATAAGTTTGCATCAACAGTTCAAGAAGGATGGGACAGAAGATGATTCAGGAAGTGCTTCAAGAGGAAACTGGTGGCAGGGTATGCTCCTAGCTCTTCAGGAATTATTGATAAGGATTTGCTGCGCGACTTATATTGTTTTGTTCTGCTTTATCCTGTAGGATCTCTGTATTATTAAGGTTCCACCTGCCATGGCATATACTCACCCCCTAGGTATCTATTTTTCGAACACACCTTCGAGTAGATGTTGCTTTTGCAGTGAGATTATTTATGATCTTCATTTGTAGATTCAACAAGCAATGTTGGTTATGATATACCATTTTCAATTTGAACATATCACTTCCTAGTTCCCTTCTTATGTTACTAATTCATCAATCTGTACCTTGCAGGTATACTAGCATAGGGAACAAGTATCTACCTTTTGTTTTTAAAGTAGGAAGGAAATAGCAGTAGGGGAAACTCGCTGGTTAGTTCTTGGTTACTTCAGCCAAAAGACCACATATATCTTTGTGGTCAAGCTACTCCTTTTCCCCGGTTGGTTTGTGCAAAGTTTATCGTGGAAGATGTTGAACTTGATCCTCTGTTGAAGTATCAATGATGGCTTCATTGCCAATCCCTTCTGGTCTTTTTTTTTTCCAGGATGTGTATGTGTTCTTCTTTGACTTCCTCTTTTCTGTTTCAATATCTGGTATTATTAAGTGCATTGCCCAGTTACATGTATTTGAGGGTTGTAATTCATCCCAGATGAAGGACTATTGTAATCATTTGACAGAAAGTGATGATTCTTTGAATCAGTCCAATCCAACTTCTATGACATATCTATAAATTGTGGTCCTTACAGTTTGTGCTTCATGAATCAGAAGTAACTGTTATTTTTCAAAAATGAGGTCACTTATCTTAGTACTACTCGTGATCGAATCGGATGTAATTGTTGTTTGCCCGAATTATGAGAAAAAACTCTGGAGATAAAAGTTGGTTTCTGCTGCTACTTCCTGTCTAAGTTGTTACATCCACTGTGAATTATAAGAGAGAAAGAACCTATTAACTACTTGATAAGAATGAATGAAGATCAATTCAAACACATCTGCTATGATCTCAAACAACAGTTAACAAATCAAGGTTAATAGTGTCAAAGCATACTGAATTTAGAAAAGGGAGTGATTGATGAATCAAAGTTGAATGATCCAATCAATGGAAGTAGCAGTAACTAAGCTAAGAGCCAGAAGTTTCTTTGAGTTTTTGTATTGAGAATATAGCCTGCATTCTGACCCTTTTTTTGCACTCCCACACATGTACAGTTGCTGTTCTCAATTAGGTATTCTGCTGTGTCTACCCCTCTTGTTCCTGAAGCTCCTGACCTCCTATATGACCTGAATTCATACACATCAAGATCAAACCACTGAATCGATTCAGTATACAAGAACCAACATGCAAACTAGCACGTTCATATGATCCAAAATGAGCAGATTTTCAAAATCAATCCTTCAGGATTGTTTGGTTATTAACTAGAATGCAATTTTAGTGAAGAATGATGTCTGTTGTGTCTGAAGTCTTTGGTTTAACATAAACACGTGATGATGGTGTAATGATTTCGTATGTTCTATGTATGACTTACCCTAATAATACATTGGAGAGGCTACGTCTCTGACCAACAATAAGAAGATCAACCCCTATGGATTTGGTCTTATCAAGTATAGCTTTGGCTTCCAAGTGAGTTCTCTCTACTCTGACATGAAGTTTGGGATGAACAATCTCACATACCTGCTTCATTACTTCAAGAAAATCGACCTCCCGACCACCACCAATACCCACACAACCAACTCCGTCGACGACAACGGCTGAGGAGTTGGCCGTGGCCGTGGTCGACATCATGTAACCATAAGAATAAACACTGGGTCTTTTCAGGAACGAGAACGTGTTCCTCCACGAATTTGGATTGGCGGCGTGAAACAATATCAACTCGTCATTCTCAAGAACTACATTTGACAGCGCGTATTGAAATGCACCCGCCGACTCACGACTCGGGTCTGCAACCACCATGACCTTTCTCGCCGGCGGTGGAGACCCAGTTGCCATGGCCTGTTGCTATGACCATCAAACACCACCATCGCAGGTGAGGCGTAGGATAAGTACGTCATGAGACAATATGGAAGTAGGTATCCTCACGGTTTGAGGGTTCATTTCACAAGAGAACTACCTGAACAACGGAATTTAGCTTTGATCTTGTGATACAGAAAGAGAAAGTTGCAGAAACATTATAGATTTCCGCTAAAATTTTGGGGAACGTGTTCTTGCTTTGTTGTAACGTATGCTAAACTTAGGAGACTACATTCATTTCCTAGAAACTTGGGCAGGAGACTTGGTCAATGCCACCAAATCTGTCAGATTTTCACTTCTTTAGGTTCTGAAGAGTAAAAGATATTACGATATCTTATTCTTGTTCCGTTAAATATTATGATATCTTATTTTGATACATAAATTTTAACTATTTATTTATGTAAATTCTGTATTTATTTATGCGAGATCTATTTAAAATTACATAAATAAATAATTAAAATTTATAGAATAAAATGAAACACTATAATATTATTCCGCTAAAATTTTGGGGAACGTGTTCTTGCTTTGTTGTAACGTATGCTAAACTTAGGAGACTACATTCATTTCCTAGAAACTTGGGCAGGAGACTTGGTCAATGCCACCAAATCTGTCAGATTTTCACTTCTTTAGGTTCTGAAGAGTAAAAGATATTACGATATCTTATTCTTGTTCCGTTAAATATTATGATATCTTATTTTGATACATAAATTTTAACTATTTATTTATGTAAATTCTGTATTTATTTATGCGAGATCTATTTAAAATTACATAAATAAATAATTAAAATTTATAGAATAAAATGAAACACTATAATATTATACAGCGGATTCGTACTCTTCTCAGGGCTGTCTTTTTGAACGTTTTAAGGTCGTCTAAACAGAAACTAGAACAACAAATTGCAGTTTTCTTCAAACTGTTGACCGTGAGAAACAAAGTAACCCACAAAGCGTTGACCAGTAGAAACATAAAAAGTGAAAGGGCGAGCGCGAAAAGATCACATCGTAAGCCCAAAGCCCAATTATGTTTCAATTTCGAACTAAATTCAAGTCATCATTTTTTATTTTTAAATTTAACAAATATTTTAATTTAATTTAAACTCGAATTAGGAGCCTTAAATCTAATTAGGTTTCGGGCCGGACTATAAAATTACGGGCCTCGGAGAGTTACCTACATAACAATCTTCTAAAAAAAACTAACTTTGCACCAATTCTTTCGCCAAATTAGTAATACAACAAAAATCTCGCTAAGTCGTGAAATTTAAAGAAGTTTATTAATACGCAATCTTACCGTTAATTAGTAGAGAGACTGTTTCTAATTTCTCTCAGTTAGTAATAAAGATGCTAATTTAATAACAATTTGATTAAACTAATTAAATCGAATCTAGCTTTACTACTAGCGGAAAAAAGACTTTAAATCGAATTAAAACAAAAAAATCATCAAACTTGGTTATTTTGATTTTGAGGTGATCGGACTTTAAATTATTTAAGTTCAACTAAAATTTGAATTTAAATTTAAATAAAAAATTAAGTTCAGTTTACTTTACTCTATTATCATCTCTAATTAACAATCTAAAAATGATTAGATGTATTTTTAAACTCTTTTTTATTTTTATTCATACTTAAATTTTCTTATTAAACTGTTCTACAACCTTTAACATGGTATTTTAACTATTTATTTAAATAGAATCATCACATTAAATTTAATTTATATAAATTAATTTGAATTTGATAAACTTTATATAATTAATCAAATTTAAATTGAGTTTATTTAAAAATAATCAATTAAATTAAAATTATTTAATTTTTAACTCAATTTTCAGAGGATTCTACCCTATTGAAAATTCTAGTATTAATAGACACTAAATAGAGTTCAAATAATCAATTAGGATTCCACCGCTTAAGCTCTATCGAAGGTAGGTGTGGCCCAAGTGCATCTTACAACTTTTCCATCTATTTTTCACTTCAAATTTTAATATATAATATTTTAAAAATTAGATCAAAAATTAAACCAATATGACAAAAAGTTTAAAATTGTTAATCAATATTAGATCGTCATAAAGTTGGTAAAAAATTAAATGAAATTGAAGAATTTAAAATATAATTGAAGGGAATTCTCTTTAATTTAAAGTTTAATTAAAAAGATACTATTAAAAAATTGATTAGTTTAGAAAAGTCGACTGATTAATTAATAAACTGATCGATTTTTAATAATAAAGATTATTAGAATAAATCGAACTAAAAAATTATTCACACTTAAACTGTCTAAATCAATTCAATTTTGTAATCATAATTCTTATCTATTCTTATCCTAAAACCCAACATCAAAGACCTATAACCTTAATCTCTATCAAATCCTTGTCCTTGCCCATGACTCTTGAAAGATACCTTTCAAAGGTTTATTAAAGATTGGATATTAAAATAATATTATTTTCATATAATTGATTAAAACGATATTATTTAAATTTATAAATATTTAAATTTATAAATTAAAAATTATATTATTTTAGTTAATTATACTAAAATAACATTATTTTAAAAATAAATATTATTTATTATCTTAATAAAAATAAAATGTTATTTTAGTTAATTATCTTTTGATGTAAAATTTAAGCAGAATTATAAATAATGATAATAATAATAACAAGCACTAACTCATACTGATTCTGAAATTATTCTGAGGATATACATCACATTGAAGCTGAAGAGCTTTTATTGACAGTAGTAGAACGTACAAGTAAAAGTAACTTAAATTGCTACTTCTATTACACACATAGCTTTCCAGCTTCTTAAGGTACTTCCATGGCAGTCATAGGCTTTTGGTTCTGTTTCTGATCTCTTCATGGAAGTGTATAAGCTCCACACTTGTAACCTACTGGACGATTAGCAATATTGCATCGTTTTGGGATAGTAATGGCGATTTCAGGTTTGATTCCTGAAGCCTTGGCGATGTCAGAAAGCATCACAGCACAGAGACAGCTTGGATTCTGGCCAATTCTCTTCACCTGAGCGCAGCAACTGTCGGCCACCGGAGCATTCTGGTCCTGCGCCGCCGGGGCACATGGAACTAGCTTCATTGCTTCCTTGTCTGGTGTCGTTGATTTTCCACACTCGCCAGCTCCTTTGACCTGTTCAAAACTGGTCATAACAAGCACAACCAAACCCACCATGCACATGAACTTGATCGAAACCTCCATTGTCTAAAACTCCTCGATCACACAAGCAACAAGCTTATTAACTCTTCTTTCTTGGAGTGCATGAAACTTACTCACATGGGCAGCTTTTTATACTGCAAAAAAGATTAGCTTTCATGGTGCTCGTACCCTCTTCTCCACTTAAACAACAATGGAGGTAGCACTAGAACAAAAGCGCAAATATATTATTACAGTAGAAACACTTGGTCTTTGGAACCACTTGTTTTCATCTCCACGATCTGATTCATCCCATAACCAGATGTTAGCATCTCCATTTGACATAGCACAATCTTAGCAGAATATTATATTGCCAAATGCCACCTCAGTTGATCTCTAGAACTCCATAGCCAACGTTAAGAACAGAAGGTCTGGTCCAATGGAAATGTCACTCTGTGGAAACGTGGATCCAACTTTGAGCTTTCGGTATGAAATCAATGTCACCAACCACACCAAAACACCAAACCCATTGGTACGTGTCGGGTAAACCTTTAATCCAACTCTAGTTAGGGATGACATGTCACTAGTTTATCCGAGTTGTATTAAAATAAAATTATTTTGACCATCCGCCATGATGTGCGCAATTTATAAGTTATTGCAAATCTCTTATTGGGTGGGTAAGATTAAACACCGATGGAGAGTAATAGTTCGGACGTTTGGCTTGGAGACTTCGTCCAGATTCTTAGCTGGTGTTCGTCTCTTTCTGCTAAATTTTGGGGAGTCTTTTCCACTCAGCTTTGCTTAGAATCTGGATTATCGTCGAATTGAACTAGAAGTGGATTCTCTAGCAGTGCTAAATATCCTGTCCTCTCGACTATGCTTAAAATCTGAATTATCGTCGAATTGAACTAGAAGTGGATTCTCTAGCGGTGTTAAATATCCTCTCGACTAAATGAATAATGTCTCTCAATCTTTTAATAATGGGTATTAATGAGTTGTTTACTCAGAACTGAATTATTGTACATCGTCATATTTACTAGGAGGGTAACCGATGTGCCGACTGACTCGCCAACTTTGTAAAATAGTTTGCCTTAGAGATCATTACTCTTGAGACTACACCTACAGGGTGCCTTTTTATCCTTCTAGAAGATATGTCGGGAGTAGGGATGGCAATGGGTAGGGTTCGATTCGGGTTTTACACAACCCATGTCCATATCCATTTTTTATGACTCAACCCATATTCATATCCATATCCATTGGTTTTTACGATTTACTACCCATATCCAAATCTATTGGGTTATTCGGGTTTTTGGATATCCATCGGGTTGTATAGCACATAAAAATATAACTTCTAAATTGAAAATATG
>JAOSBM010000005.1:78202-112795 GCA_027568955.1 Erythroxylum tenue
TCATCTACCCGACGTAGAACTGTCAACCTATGGATCCGAATAACAACAATCAGTTCAGCCAGAATCCGGCAGAACCAGGTCCAATTGATTTTACTTTAAAATTTTTCTATTATCTCTATTTAGAATCCCATTAACAATTCTTTAGTCTAATTTATTATTTAATTTGCCAAGTTTTACAAGTTATATTATCATATATAACTTAACTTGATAAGTAACTAATTGGATATTTGCTAGTCTTTGAGTAGGGATGGTAACAAATTGAATCGAGTTAGGTCTGGTCTAGCTCGATTAGACTAATTTATAAAAATTAATAAATTTTTATAAACTTAAATAAATAAATTAATTTTTATTTAACAATCTCTTTTTTAATTAAACTTTAAATTCTTCGGTAAGTACTCTCAATTATATTTTAAATTCTTTAATTTTATTTAATCTTTAACCAAATACCGATTAAATTTTTTAAAACCTTAAATTTTTTACCTTATCGATTAACTTTCGGTTTAATTTTTAAAACATTGATTATAACACGAGGGAGTGAACTGCAATTTACCTGTTCCCAGTATATAATTCAAACACTATCTGTTGAGGTCATCTTACAGATAATCTATTTCACGTTCTAACCACTTCCATCATTGACAAAGAACCAGATAATTAAAACCTTAACATAGTCATCACATACTTGTTTGCTAAGAAATCTTGTCCGTCTTCACTATATAAGGAGGGTCAAAGAACATAACCGAACAGCACAGACACAGTCATTGAGCAAGTAGCTAGTAAGAATCATCCATTACTATGGCTGATGTGAAGCTGTTTGGGTTATGGGCGAGCCCTTTTGTTCGCAGAGTCCAGATGGCACTTCAACTGAAAGGTGTAGACCGAGTACATAGAAGAAGACATGAACAACAAAAGTGAACTGCTTCTCAAGTACAACCCTGTCCACAAGAAAGTGCCTGTGCTTGTTCACAATGGAAAACCAGTCGCTGAGTCACTCGTCGTTCTTGAATACATTGATGAAACCTGGAAAAACAACCCCATCTTGCCTGAAGATCCTTACGAGAGATCAAGAGCTCGGTTCTGGGCTAAGTTCATCGACGAGAAGGTACTATATTTCTGAAACTTCGAGTAAATGACACAGAACTAAAATACAATATTAGAAATTATCGAAAGTTATAATTTTTAATTTTTTAGAAAAATATCTTCTCTTGTTCTTACATTAAAAAATAATAATGAGACATATATGATATTAGTATTATACGTGGATAAGTTAAATATTACTTATAAGATATTCAATTCGGAGGCTTCGGACTGCGTATAACGATGATGATATTCAATTCGGTTCTTAAATTTAAATCAAATTAATTAAACTAAAAATTACGGTAACTATTTTAAATTATTAATTTAAATCGAATTTAAATAAAATTGAAGAATTAAATTAATATTTAATTAATCTGCAAATGAAACTTATAGTAAATATGTTTTACCATTATTTCTAATTAAAATTAAAAAATTAAAAAATTTATAATTTTGAAGATTAAGAGTACCAAGAAATGGGTTTCTTTGTCATGGTTTGTTTGTAGTGCAATCCTGCTCTTTGGCAGATCGTATGGACTAAAGAGGAAGAACGAGAGGAGGCCATAAAAGAGGCATGTCAGAACCTGAAAACACTTGAGGGAGAGCTCAAAGGCAAGAAGTTCTTCGGAGGAGATAGCGTTGGACTAGTGGACCTGACTGCGAACTTCATAGGCTATTGGTTTGGGGTCATTGAGGAAGCTTCAGGCATGAAGCTGGTAACAAAAGACAAGTTCCCTGATCTGTGTAACTGGATAGACCAGTATGTTAGCTGCAACATAGTGAAGCAGAATCTCCCTCCCAGAGATAAGATGATTGAATCCTTCCATGCTCGCATCAGTACTGGATCTTGGAAGTCTTAAAACATATCTGTTCATTGTACCGGACAGAAACCCATAATAAAATAGGAGTTCCGATCTAGTATTCGCAACTTATGTATCTGTAAATGTTTCTTATGTTGTGTGAAGAAGGCTGTGCTCAAAGTTCAGGAATGTACTCAGTTCTGTACTTTATCAGTATTCAATCAATCAATGCTTTATTACTGTATAAGAAATCATATCAACATGTATGGAGTCCTATTTTCGCCCTACTCGTAATGAGAACTTGGCAACTTCATCATAACGATTTTCTCCAAATGGAAGAACGTAGAGTTGAATCCACTTTCTATTCCAAGCACAGCTCCAAACAGAGATTTGATCCAATAAGATAAGAACAGACGCAACCATGTGGTCAGAGTCTGAGGTTGTTAGAGATAAAGACATAACAAGCATAACATAGTGAACATATTCCACAACTTTTATTACATTCTATGAGGTTTAAAGGACCATCTTTCTTAAACTCCACGAACAAAACCAGTCATCAACCAGAAAGTAACCTTCTGAACTGAGAAACGCAATAAAAGTACATCACTCCAAAGTAAAACTTTAGATCCAACTCAAGTTTCGATTCAATGATTCCTCAGTGCTTTTTGGAGCTTGAGTCCTTAACAATGGTCACAGGGCAAGGAGCATGTGTCATCACATAAGAGCTCACACTTCCCAGCAGTATCCTATTTTCACGTACGATCAGTTCCTTGGAAAAACTAATATTGTGAGGATCGAAAAAGCAGATAGATCAACTAAGTTTCATACCTTTGGACAGTACCAAGTCCTCGACTTCCCATGATCAAGGAGTCCAACTTCAGATCCTGGATCGCATCAAGAAGTTTCTCTCTTGCATCTCCTCCCCAGTAAAGTTTCGTGACAACGTTAATCTACACAAAGAGAGCATTATCGGTAACAAACTACATATTAACAAACAGAAACAGGAAAGCAGATAAATAAACATATCAAGAAGGAAAATTTTACCTCCTTTTGACGAGAAGCAGTGTCAAGTATATCAAGAACTTCGATGTCTGTCTGAACATCGTAACCTTTCATTACCTCGGGCTGTCTGAACTCGGCCAAAGGAATGAGAGCTAACCCAGATCACGAAAACGCATCGAATCAAAATCTAAAGCATCGGATCACACAAAGACCAGACCAGACAAAAGAAAGACTGAAACTTTGCTTCAAGAAACACTTACGAGAACCAGAAGTGGCCCATAGTTTGTTACGAGTCTCGTCTACGCTGTTGGGACTGATGTGGATTATGTACAAAGTGTCACCTTTATCAGCCAAATTGTCGATTGCCCATTTAAGAGCGTTCTTGCTGCTCTTTGAGAAGTCCATTGCCACACCAATCCTTCGATCTCCTGCCATTTTTGCTCTCTGCTCTACTCTCTGTTTAGCTCACTTCTCTAGGGTTTCCTCAAAATGCGTGAGATTAATATCAAGAACCAATCCTTGCTTGTGCGATTTATAATCAAAAAGGAGAAAAAGTTGCGTTTAGGCTTCAAATTTGTGTGTCCGAATCTTAATGGTCCTCCTCCCTTCACATGGACTGGACAGAGTGATGTAGGACAGTAGGAGGCTTTATTGTCTGCTGTCTCGTACTGCAAGGGAATCATCCGACGGCCGTGACATTCTCATCTTCCTCGCTGCAATCGCTTTATTGGATCTTACTATGGATCGGGCCGTACTGGATGGCTGATGGGCGGGTGGATTTATGTGTTCTAAATTATGGAAATAACTATAAAAAATTTAATAGTTGTATTTTCTGAAATTTTACTTAACACTTTAAATCTTAATTTTTATTAAATAAAGTCTAAATTTATAAATTGCATTTTGGCAAATACTTAAGCCTTTTAATTATAATAAGGGGTAATTATCATATTATAATTCATAGAATTAGGAGTTATAGTCAAAAGTCTACCCACTAGTTAGAGTAAAGCTGCGTACTATTAAATTTACATGAACTCTGCATCTTAGCGGGATTTTTACCGGGTATTATTGTTGTTGTTTTAGGATTTATAGTAAAATTTCAAATTATTTAACAAAAAATAAAATTTATAAATATCAATAAATTTAATAATGAAAATTCAATTATTAAATTAAAACAATTTTCTTATTATTGAAATGGTCAAACATAGACTTTGCTTTCCAAAAATTATAATAACACGTTTTTGAATATTAATATAGAAAAATAAAAGATGATAGGAAGCTTCTTGGCACTTTCCATCGTCTTAAATCTTAATCCATGGATTTCTAACATTTATTTTTCCCTATTTTGTTGCTTGTACGAAACAATTTCTAAGTTTGAAATTAAAAATTAGGTGTTCAAATAACTCAAAGATCCATTAAATAAAATATTAATTATATATAATAATTAATATTTTTAAATTTTAATATAAAATCTCTTATATTGAGACACTTTTAAAGAAATTTGCTTTACGGTATAAATCAAAATATATCTAACCAAATCTTTTATATAGATTATAAAATAAGTAAATTAATATCAAAAATAAATATTAAAACATATAAAAAATTAAATAATATTATATAAATCTCAAAATAAATATCTAAGTTGAGTAAATAGTTAAATGATAATAAACAAGAAGATGTGTTTGTGGGTATTATAGGAATTATGTGTAAAACATAAGAGTAAAAAGGACTAAAAATAGACATATTAATTGATCTGAAAAATCTACCTAAAAAAATATTTTTTAGAAACTTCAAATTTGAGCTTGTTAAAAAGTTGTATTTTGACTGCCAAAAAATCATATCTATTAAAAAAGTACTTTTTATTTTATAGTCAAATATTAATTTTTTTTTAAAAAATTTTGTAATAAAAAAAATACTTATTAACCTCTCAAAAAATTGTCCATAAGGCAATACATCTCGAAACTAATTTAAATTTTGAATTGAAACGTAAAAAGGTAGAGAAAATATGGTCCACAGACATTTTTAAGTGCTGAAAATGTGCCTCGTGGTCAATTTTAATGAATGGAATGGGAAAAAAGTGAGCTCTAACGTTGAAAAGGCAATTCATCTATTTGTTTATGTTATTTATCTTATAACGAAAATTCAAACACAAATTAAAGTAAACAGAGTTGACATTTTTGTTTAGAATCTCAAATTTAAGACAATGCGACTTCTGACACTTTGCTGATTGATCTGGATACGAGGATCGAGACTTTTTCGAACTCGAAGAGAAGAAATCTCCTGATAGGTGCTCTAATACGGAACGAGATTCTCTGTCTAATATTATAGTATCTTATTTTATTTTATGAATTCGAACTCCTCCAACTTGATTCAAATAAAGTCATGAGTCACAATTTTGTTGTTACAACTCTGTTTCAATCTATCTCGTCCACACATTTATATGTATTATGTGAAACTTACATAAATATATGAATGTGATATAGTCAAATAGGGTTGGAATAGCAAAACTGACACAAGTGATCACATCTCCAATCTGACCTTCAAAGTCTGGCAAAATTAAACTTAGATTGAGCTGGTGAAATCAAGGAAAATAGGTCATTTGTGAACTCACATAAATGTATGGATAAGATGGATTAAAACAAAGTTGGAACAGTAAAACTGGCACAAATAATCACGTCCCCAACCCGACCTTCAAAGTCTAGCAAAATTAAACTCGGGTTGAGTTTATGAGATCAAAGAGAATAGTCATCTATTACACCAACCTTAGTTACTCGTATTCCAACACATCTCATTTATTCATTGTAATAAATTAGATGTCTGATATTTAAATTTCTTTTTTTATTATCATATAACCAGTTTTTTAGGGGTTAATTCAAAATTCACTACCCCTCTTTAAAATAATGACATTAGATTTAAGTTTTTAAAACGATACCAATTTATTTATTTATTTAAAAACAATATTATTTGATTTAATTTTTAAAATGATATTGTTTTGTAAATTTAAGAAACTCAAGATTAAAACGACATTATTTCGAAAATTTAAATTAAAACATTATCATTTTGAAGATGTTCAAGTAAATTTAAAATTTTGAAAATGAATAGAATAATAAATTGAGTTGAGTTAGGATAGGCTGGGCAATGTCAACTCATCCCCATAGAATATTGTCTTTAAATCGTCTAATCACATGGATCAAATTCTACGGAGGACTCGACATAAATGGTCATTCAGCCAACTAAGTTAGCAGTGGCAATTAGGTCAGAGTCCAACCAAATCCGACCTATTATCATCATCATTATTATATTTTGAAAATTTTTATATTGGAGCAGGGTCTGAAAGAGCCTGATAGTACGCAGCCTTATCTCTATAATGTAAAGAGGCTTTTACCTAATAGTCCGACCCGAAGTTAATAAACTAGACCTGAGTTAGTCGAGCTTCAAACTCAGTCTTTTTTGAAAAAATCGAGCTTTAAGTTAGAGATTTGAGTCAGGCTGTCCAAACTCGATCCTTATAAATAAAAAATATCATTTTATATTTTTAATTTTAAAAAATTTCAGGTAAATTATAGGGATAGGTATATGTGACAATTTACATTCGTTACAATGGAGGAGTCCAAAAAAGCCGTCTTTGGCAGGCCTGTCGTAGGAGGCTGAAAATAATCTATTTTATATGAATTTCAACAGTAAAATAAATGGGTAGCAATATATTAAAATAATATATGTTAAATTTTATTTTTAATTATTCATGAAAAATGACTAAAAGTATATTAAAATTTATAAATTTGACTCTTAATTTAAATTTATAATCCATGAAAAATGACTAAAAGTATATTAACTTTAATAAAAATATATAAATTTGACTTATAATTAAAATTTATAATTCATAAAAAATGTCTAAAAATATATTAAAATATATAACATATTATGAGTCAAATTTAAAAATATTCAAAAACAACTTCTCTGTCATATAAGGATAAGACTACGTATTATTAGATTTTTTTTATTTTTTATATTTTAACAGGAGTTTTATTAGATTATTTTTATATAAATAACTAGGTGGTGATTTGTTGTCGTCGTCAAATTTAAAAATATTAGATTAATACAAATAAAAAATTGATTTAAGATAAATCATCTTTTAAGAACTAATATTTTTTAATTATTTTGAAGGTATATTTACGAAATTAATTTCAAAAGGTAATATTTTATTTTTTAAAATTTTCTTAAAAATTTTGACGAAAATAAAATCTTGTAACCAATTTATTAGTATTTTCTTTCTAAAATCTTACTTCAATTATAATATAGAAATTTAATTTTAATCTCTTTAGTAATTAGGTTTATTTGGGTTTTAGTGTATATTAATATCAAAATTAATTTTTTTGGGGGTGGTCGAGCTGATAGAGTAGGAAGAATGAGGCCAAAAGATTTTATGTTTAAATCTCCTACCTACGGTTTTTTTGATTAAGTCTATCGTATATAACTTGCTTAGTACAAAATATCTAATTAGTATAATTTACAGAATATTACGTCAATTCAGAGATTTACACGGCACACTTTAAAAGATGACGACTGGGATTCTTCGTTTAAAAAATAAAAATTCATCAAAATTAACGTTTTTCACCTACCAATCCTAATTTTCAAGTTGCGCGAAAATCAACGGTTTACGGTTGTTTCATTTCTATATCTCAACGGTCAAAAGTCATTCACAAGTTTGTTCTCTTTCAGAGTATCATTAGAAATCGAAAGTTCTGGTTCTCTTGTTTGGTTCGAAGCCTCGAGTCTCTGATCTTCGACAATTTGAGTCAATCGGCGGCGGATTTCAACACTCTAAATTGGTCTCCGTGTCGACTCTGGGTATACCATCGTGGAAGTCCTCCTCGAACTTGAGTTCACTCAAGTAGTTCACTGATTGGACCAATCGGCGCTGGTGGTTGACCATGGCGACGGAAGAGGATGCGGCAACGGCGGAGTTCGCTTCACAGAAGAAGAAGAAAGAGCCTTCGGAATTGGAGAAGAGGTTCTTTTCTTTATTTATTTTTCTTCAATTTTCAAAGTTTGGTTAATTTGTATGAATTGGTGACGACCATGGTTATTAGGAGAAAGAAAATTGTGCCTGGAAGTTTGATGAAAGCTGAGATGAGACCAGGTGGAGGTGATGCTGGACCGTCGGAAGGTGATCAGGTACTTTTTTGAATTCCTGAGTTGTTTTGTGCTCTTGGTATTTGATTGTTGTTATTATTCGAGTTTAAGTAGTGATTCATTTTACAGGTGATATATCATTGTACTGTTAGAACACTAGATGGGGTTGTTGTGCAGTCTACTAAATCAGAATACGGAGGTTAGTTTTCACTTATGGCATGCTAGTGGATGGTTAACTAGGACTAGTGAATTTTGCAGCTTTGAAATTATGAAAATGAAAATTCATTGAATGGAACATTTTGTTGCGGTAGGGAAAGGTACACCAACAAGACAAGTTTTGGGGAAGAGTAAGATGTTACTTGGATTGCTGGAAGGCCTTCCTACAATGTTGAAGGGTGAAGTGGCAATGGTATTTGATTCTATCATTTGCAATTGAAATTATTGTTCGTGCTTGCAAGTGTGTGCAGTCTTGTATTTATCTTATTTTGTAGCTTTGGTAATGGGAAAGGCACACAGAAATGAATTGTGTAACCAGAGAGAATGAATTAAGATTCGTGACTTTGTTTGTTTGGGATTTTTCCTTTTGGTGATTTTCCTGTGGGCGAAATTCTTGGTGGAGATTCTACAATTGAATGATTTTCATATGTTTGCTCTTGAAGTCTTGGCATTTTGAAAGCCAGTATATCTTTTCTTCCAGTTCAAGATGAAACCTCAAATGCATTACGGCGAGGATGATTGTCCTGTTTCTCCCCCCAGTAACTTTCCAAAGGATGATGAAGTTCACTTTGAGGTTGAGTTGATAGACTTCTCTAAAGTCAAGGCAAGAATCTTTTAAGCAATCTGGCATCATTTGTTCTAGTTTTTAAATATTTTCCATCAACAATGCTTCTTATGGTGATTATTCTTCAGGTTGTCAGTGAGGATTTTGGGGTTACAAAGCAGGTAATGAGAATGTACTTAGTCCATCGTATCACAATGCACACGTGTGTAATTAGAAAGTTATAGTGCAGGAAAAAAATTCACACTCTTTGCTGTAACATTTCTGAATAATAATGTTTTTCATTTATTAACTTTAACACTTGTTATTTATACTTTGCTCATTACTGACTGTGAGCTTTGACACACTCCATTTCATATTGTTCTTTGTGAATTAGAATCATCTGTTCCGTGTAACTTTTCAAGGGTTGACAATCATTATGTCTACTTTATATTAGGTATTACAAGATGGGCAGGGCTGGGAATCACCAAGGGAACCTTATGAAGTGAAAGCTTGGTAGATATTTATTCTCAATTCTCTGTTTATGTTTATTCTGGACTTTTGAGACAATATGTACAGTTGTATTAAAAGCATGCCCTATTTCCAGGATTTTCAATTCTCAGTTTATGTTTCTTCTGGACTTTTGAGACAATATTTACAGTTGTATTAAAAGCATGCCTTATTTACAGGATTTCCGCGAAGACAGGTGATGGCAAAGTAATCCTATCACGCAAACAAGAACCATATTTCTTTACATATGGGAAGTCTGAGGTTGGTTATGTATTCCTCACTATAATTGTGTTTGCATTTTCTCTACTGTAAAATTTTTCTATCTGCTTCTCCTTGAATTGCTATTGTGAGTGCCACTGTTAACAGCTGTGGGCATTTTCTTGCCCTTTTCTTCAGTAGCATCATAATCTAAACCTCTTGATGAAGTGGACACTATTTTTTCTTTGCCAGTCATGTAATGTCTCTCATTGTTGATACGTAATTAGGTACCAAAAGGTCTTGAAATGGGAATTGGAACCATGGCACAGAAGGAAAAGGCAGTTATATATGTTACTAGTCAGCACTTAACCCAATCTCCTCTTATGTCTATCGAGGCTGGATTTGATGAAGTTCATTTTGAAGTAGAGCTTGTCCATTTCATTCAGGTAAAAGGCAGGAGTTCCACCCTCTAGCCAATGCTAATCTTTTGGCCTTCATCTGTGTAAATGCATAGGGTGCTAGCCCTAGAATGTGTTCATTTCCAAGGGATTCCATATGATTCTTTTTATACTAGTTCTGTTCTATCTTTTTTTTTTAAACTTAATCATATTGCTGGGTTCTGTTTCTCCTTGTTCTACTTATTCAAAGTCATTATGGTGCTGGATGAGGGTGCCATCAATGAATTAGTGTGTTGGATGGCTTTGTAGAGCTATTTAGGTGTATTAAAAAATTTGACATCCTTCAGTAGGTCTCCAAGGGCTTAGTTGGTTATTATGACTAATGTGTAGCACATGTAACTTCATGTGAATAAAATTTGCTTCTTTCCTTTGTGCCTGAGTTGAGGGGAAACATTGTAATGTTCTACATTTTATGTTTATGTTACTTATGTCAAATGTATTCACTTTGATAACAGTGGTTGCGATGGTGTGATGTAACTCTCTTGCTTAGTATTGACAGGTGCGTGACATGCTTGGAGATGGACGGCTGATTAAACGCCGTCTTCATGATGGAAAAGGTGTAAAACACGAATACACACGCATTTATATACATAGCTTCTGCATTAAAAAATTGGATGATTCAGTATAATATGGTTCTGTTAATTTTCTTAAAAATTAGGTGAGTTTCCCATGGATTGCCCTCTTCATGACAGTCTACTACGAGTCCACTACAAGGGCATGCTTCTTAATGAAGAAAAGACTGTCTTCTACGATACTAGATTTGATAATGATGGTCAACCTTTGGAGTTTAGTTCTGGAGAAGGGACTGTAAGTTCTACTCCCACTTAAATTGACAAGCTCACTTTTTGTAACCTCATATTTGTGATGGTGAAGACTCTTATGTTGATGAATTGGAATGTTTTCTTTGCACTGAAGGTCCCTGAAGGATTTGAAATGGCTGTTCGTTTAATGCTTCCTGGAGAGATAGCTCTTGTTACAAGCCCTCCTGATTATGCATATGACAAATTCCCAAGGTTTCAATTGGTCCTTACTGAACTTTGTCTGTTCATTTCTCAGTGAAAAACTCAATAATTGTAAGCTTTGGATTGAATGGATATTTCAGTTTCTCCTATTTTCTTCAGTAACCATTTTTTTGAACTTATCAAACAAGTCCAGGCCACCTAATGTTCCTGAGGGTGCTCAAGTGCAATGGGAGATTGAGCTTCTTGGTTTTGAGATGCCAAGGGTAAGTATCTGCTGTCTCTTGCAAACTTATTCTGTTGCTTGTCTGATGTCTTTTGCAAACTTATTCTGTTGCTTGGTTGATGTCTCGTGCAAACTTATTCTGTTGTTTGTTAACATATCTTCAGAAACTTAACTAAGCATTCTTAATGTTAAATAGCCTTCTTTATTGTGTTGTTTCTGATGATTTTTATCTGTGGAGCATTTAGTTTTAATCTTTTACTGTACTGCAAGGAACTTAAAGTGGAAAAATAGTTCGTTGGTTATGGGGGAATTTTTCTGAATGGATTTTGTGTTTACTGTTCTATTTTTGAGTAGAAACACTCATGTAGATCCTTATTGCAGGATTGGACTGGTTTGAACTTTCAGAGTATAATGGACGAAGCAGCTAAGATCAGGAACACAGTATGTTTATTACCTGTTCTGTTAACTATACTACATTGGCCCCCCGCAGTTATGTTTTAATTGTGCAGCCATGGCCCCATGCTTGTATCTATTAGGTTGGCCAGTCATTAACTGGTTAAAGGGGCTTACAGCTTCCCTATCACAAACTTACTAATTATTGTGGTCTCAGGGAAACAGGCTCTTCAAAGAAGGAAAGTATGAACTTGCAAAGGCAAAGTATGAGAAGGTAAGATGTTTTGTTCTATCATTAGTTGCAAGACTGTATGTTGATGTTTTGTTCTCTCTTTAGTTGTGAGACTATATGTTGCCACTTTCTGCTTCATTTTTCTTATCAATATTCTTTAAAATCAATTTCTATATTATGGACAGCTAGCGAAACATTACTTACCTCATACTGTTAGGTCATGCAATATTTGTTTTCATAAGTCAGATTGAAGCAGAAAAAGTAAAGAAATATTCTTTAGTATAGTTTTAATTGATGATCTAGATGCCTCATACTTCTGTTAGGTCTATGCATCTTTCGATTTATGTCTCAAAATGTTGATCTTAGTAAAACATTTCACAATATTCCTTGTTCTATATTTTAAGATTATTACGTTCTCTTTTCTGTTCTTGAAATTCTATGCACTCCCCAAGTCTTCATATTTATATACGCATTCTGTCATTGCTGCACAGGTGTTAAGGGAATTTAAACATGTAAATCCACAAGATGATGATGAGGGGAAAAATTTTTCAGATAACAGAGTACTTTTTTCTACTCCTTACATCAGCTAAAATTCCACACATTTTGGTTATCTTTTTTCAGTTGACCTGTTAACTTATTATTTCACTTTGATGTTTGAAGAATCTGCTATATCTAAATGTTGCCGCGTGTTATCTCAAACTAGGGGAATGCAGAAAGTCCCTAGAGGAGTGCAATAAGGTATATCCGTTAATTCTACTTTTCGGGTGGACTTAGGTTTGACAGCTTGAATAAAAGAGCAAGTTAATGCATACATTAGTACTATTTGGATTACACGTGTTGAAGATCATGGAGATTCGTTATGCATCTGTTATCTCCAACTACACTAGAAAAAAAATTCACATATTCTTCCGTCATGCACTCAAAAGACAATGTGTTAAATTAGTTGCATTATTTTATAATTTATAGTTATCAAAGATTATTGATTTTAGGAAACAAAAGAAACAGATGCCTTGGCATGTTGTTGAGATCTGTTGATGCTAAAATTCTTCAGGTCTTGGATACCAATCCTGCACATGTGAAAGCTTTGTACCGACGTGGAATGGCCTACATGACGATCGGAGATTTTGACGAAGCAAGGACTGATTTTGAAATGGTAATACTAATAATTCTAAGTGGCAAGAGTTTTTAATCTGTGACATGTTTCCTTTCCTAAGCATGCTTGCTTCTGTCTACTAATAGATGATGAAAGTTGACAAATCATCTGAAGCTGAAGCAAAAGCAGCTCTTGCAAAACTGAAACAGAGTAAACTGGTGGGTAAAACATTCTTTTTCATCTAATGGCATGTGAATCATCTCTTTATCTTTACTTGAGTTTTGGTTCGCAGAAAGTTGAGCAGAGGACAAGAAAACAATTTCAAGGACTATTCGACAAGAAGCCCGGGGAAATAGCAGAAGCTGGAGTTGAAGAAAAGGAAGAACAAAACGAAAGTAAAGACAACCACGATCGTGAGGTCGAAAGTAACGACAACCACGATCGTGAGGATGGTGGTGAGGAAGATGCCCTTCTTGAAGATGCAGCCAATCCGGCTAGAGTAGACTTGTTCTCTCGCCTATGGCCAACTGGTAAAAGACTATTTTCCGCTCTTGGCCTTCAAAGATGTACCATTCTGTGAAAAAGGTAATGTATTCTCTCTAAATTTAGGACTTCAAGCTTCAATGCTGCAATAAGCCAATAACTAATACCATAAACGAATGAATTTGATCTTTTCGGTCCTTTGAAATTAAGGGTTACCTTCAATTCTTTACATTATCGTTGGTTTTGGTTTCGATTTTAACCAATTTGAAATTAAGGGTTACCTTAATTCATTACATTACCTTCAAATGCATATATTCTGGAGAAGTCATTTGATAAGTGAGTGATTCAGAGTTAATGATAAATAAATTTAATTGAAACTTGCATGTTCTAATGTATTTTATATTTTGAATGCAATGGTTAAAAAATTTAACCGATTAAGTCGATTTAATTGTAAACGTTTTGAACCGCTAATTTTTTGGTTTAGTTTTTAACTTTTCAGTTTGATTTTATTTAATAATTATTGTTTTAATTAATCAATTAATTTTTATAAATTAATAAATTAAAATAAATCAATAAATTTTTTTTTTTGAAAACAAAAGATGGGAACTGCATTAACAACCATTGTCAACAGTTAAAGCTGTAGCAATACAAACAGGGAAAGATAAATCTCAATAAACAAGACCTGACATAGAACTAGCATGTCTCGCAAGGGAGTGAGCTGCACAGTTCGCAGATCTTTTACAAAAACCAAAATGAATATCATTAATGGAATAACAAAGAAATAAGCAATCATTAATAATTAAATCGATGTCAGATCGATTGCGATTAAGGGAGAGAAGGCTCTGAATAACCAACTGTGAATCAGATTTAATAACAACAGAATGTAAGCTTTTTTTTTTAACCCAGCTTAAAGCCTCGCGGATACTCATAGCTTCTATTGTAGACGGATCCAAAACACCTGGAAAAATATTACTACCAGCAGCAATACAATCACCATTGCTATTGCGAACAACGAAGCCAGTACCAGTCTTTCTAGATTTCTTGAAAATAGCAGCATCTGTGTTAATTTTAAGAAAGTCATCCGGCGGTTTTTGCCACAAAATAGGAGTGGAAAGGGCGTTATGTAACACTGCAAGTGGGCGTCTCCTGGCAGTAGTCCAATTTCTTAACATTTTTAATTAAACTTTTAATTCTTCAATAAAAAAGACAATCTTTTTTAATTATCTATTAAAATTTAATTTTATTGATTTAATTTTCAGTTTAATTTTTAAAATATTGATAAATTGTAAGTTTTTTTATAACATTTCAAACTTTTAACTAGGGATGGCAATGGGTAGGGTTCGGTTCGAGTTTTACTCTACCCATATCCATATCTATTTTTTATGACTCAACTCATATCCATATCCATATCTATCGGTTTTTACGATTTACTACTCATATCTAAATCCATTGAGTTATTCGGATTTTTGGATATTCATCGGGCTGTATAGCACATAAAAATATAACTTCTAAATAGAAAATATAAACATCAGATTTTTGCAAGCGCTCCAAAACAAAATTACTTTAATAATAATAAGTCAAGATTTTAATTTGTATATATTAAAAAATCATAAAATTGGAATAATAAAAGTCATAATGTCTAGTACAAAGACAACATACATTTTTCACAATTTAGAATTGAAACAAAGATTGAAATAACCAAAGCTTCAAATTGTCTTCGCGTGAACTCTACAACATTCAAAACTCTATCTACATATCATTTTTATTATTATCATCCTATAAAATATAAATTATGATGAAAAATGTGAGTACTGAGGAGTAAAGTGGAGATTTTAAAGTTTTTTCTTCTCATAAAATATTAATATTTTATTATATTTAACCGTAAATATTCAAGAAAAATATAAAAAATAGAGTTAATAAAAAACAGGTAGGATATAGGTATAAATGATTCGGGTTATTATTAGACCCATATCCAAATCCATATCCACATCTATTTTTCAACATCTATTTAAAATCTATTAAAAATTTATTTTTTAACCTTCATATCTATTTTTTGGGTCGGATAGTGCGGATATTAATCGGATTAAAAACTTACTGTCATTCCTACTTTTAACTTTTTGAGTCAAAAATTTTTAAGTGAAAATGTAAATATTGCATATTTGATTTTGTCTATAAATATCCATATACTTAAATCATATAATCATTAAATAATTAATTAATCAAGCTTAATCAATTACGAGGATTCGCTTCGTAAAAAAATTTTATTTTTTACTGCGCGGGTGATAACCGTTGAATTCTAGCACAACTATGGCAGCGACGAGAATCCCAAAGTTAAAGGAGATAACGGCGAGCATGATCAATTAAGCTAGGCCCATATGAACTGCATGAACACTGGCTTGTATTAACGTACCTACAAAGGGACTCGTCCCTGTTCTATTGCGTGAAGGGGCCACCGCCGACAACATCTACACGCCCACGGCCACAAAGCACAGGAAGAACAAAGCCAGCACGTACATTCCAAGGCTGTCTTTTGGCCACCCAGAGAATAGTACCACCGCGTTTCTTCCCCAGTAAAAGCTCGTGTGCATCATTGCCATGTCAATGGAGTTCATGCTCTTGTTATGTCTGACATTGATGATCCTGAGATCATTTGCATGCACTTTTGATAAGCAAAAAGGTTCCAAGAAAAGGGGTTGGTTGTGAAGAAGAGGAGACTACGAGAGTTCATTTGGGTAAAACAGGAAGTAATTAAACTACTAAGTTGGTGACAATTCGAGAAATAGGACATTGCTTGTGGAGTGTCAGAGGTGGAGTTCGATTCTGTATTTGATAGGTTTTCGAAATTGGTGTTGTGGGGGTCAATTTCTAAACTTATTGATTGATAGGAACTAGACTTGTTTCAGAATTTGGTTATATCTTAAAGAAGCTAAAAGCAAAATTGGTATAGCTTTAACTTTTATGTCCAGTTCTGTATTTGATGTGGCCTTTTTCTCATATGATGAACTTTGAGTCTTAAGCTTTGTCAAAAAGTAGCTTAAGCCTTCAATTTCCAAATAGAGACGGCAATGGGTCATTTGATAGGTCATTTTCATCAATTTTTAAAAAATAATGTTTCTAAGATTAAAATTATAAAAAAAATTAATTAGATTTAGGTCTGAATTAATTAGACCTAGCCCTATCAAAGACTCAATTCTTCTAAATAAAACAATATCATTTTATTTAAAATAGTTTAATCCTGAGTCACTCTGAATTTACCTGATCTATAAACCCACCCATTTTAAATACATATATCTGGATCATAGGCCAACTTATTTTCAGCCCTATTTCCAAACTCTAGCCATAATCCAAAAAGATGCCTCAAATGCAAATACAATGATCAAACGGAAGCCTTCAAGTTTGATGCGAGGATTTTAGAAAGCTAGGAAGAAGTAGATATTCAGAAGAAGAAAATTGAGCTAATTCCGTCCACAATTTTATTCCTCCATAACAATCTGATATATATAGAAATCAGAAAGTAATGGCGCTCACAACAAAATGGGAAATAGTGGGCTCACCCACGATTACAACTGGAACAACAAAATAATGGAAAGTGGGGTAAGTGGGGCTTTACCCACGATTACCACTGAAACTGCAAAATAACCGAAAGACAAAATAATAGAAAGTGCATCCTAGAACTAAGCAAGTATCGTGGACTATTGCTGCCTTCAACTGAACCACGTAGAAAGTGCATCCTAGAACTAAGCAAGTATCGTGTATTCCATCCCGCAAGGACAAATTCTGGATAGGATCGCAAAAAACATCTGTAATTTTCCCACGTCACATCAGAGGCTTCGGTTCCTTGCCAATGAACTAGCACATCGGTGTAGGGACGATAACGACCTTTCTGAACTGCTCGCTTATCTAAGATCTGAGCAGGTGTGGGTAATGGACTGGACTCTTCAACTACTGGAGGTAATTCAGGTAAAGGATCAGATTGGTTTCCTAAGTGTTTGTGAAGCAAACTAACATGAAACACGTTGTGAATTTGAGCTCCTTCGGAAAGACAAAGTCGATATGCCACGGGACCTATTTTTTCCAAAATTTCAAAGGGTCCATAAAAACGAGCAGAGAGCTTGAGGGAACCCCGAAAAACAACAGACTTTTGTCGATACGGCTGAAGCTTGAGATAAACAAAGTCACCCACCATGAACTGAACCTCCCTTCTTTTTTGTCTGCTTGCATTTTCATGTGATCTTGGGCCAATCGAAGGTTTCGTTTTAAGTCTCGAATAATCTCATCCCTGGTTTTGAGAAAATCATCCACTGCTGCAACTTTGGTAGTACCTGGAATGTAAGAAGTGAGTGATGGTATCGCAAAGGGGGTGAACTGAGTGGCTGAATGTAGACTAGTATTGTAACTAAGTTCGGCCCATGGGAGCCTGTCAAACCACTTCTTCGATCGTTCACTTGTGAAACACCTCAAATATTGTTCCAATATGCGGTTGGAGACTACGGTTTGTTCATCTGTTTGAGGATGGTAACTGGAGCTCATTAGAAGTTGTGTTCCCTGTAATTTAAACACTTGATCCCAGAAAGCGCTGGTGAATATCTTGTCTCTGTCACTAACAATAGTTTATGGGATTCCATGTAAATGGACAATATTATGCAGAAATGTTTTAACCACGTCAGTAGTAGTGAATGGGTGTTTCATAGGAATGAAATGGCAATATTTAGATAACCTATCTACTACCACAAGGATCACCGTATAACCATTGGAAGAAGGAAGCCCCTCCACAAAATCTGCTGATACCTCTGACCAGATGCGGTTTGGTATTGGAAGAGGCTGAAGGAGACCAGCTGGCTTCAATGCTTCGTATTTGTTGCGTTGACAGACAGAGCATTCCTTAATGAACTGTTTCACTGTTTGTTGCAAACCAAGCCATGTGAAGTCTCTTTTAATTCTAGCCAACGTCTTAAGATATCCAAAATGCCCCCCTGTAGAAGTAGAATGACACTCAACAAGTAAAGAAGGGATTAAAGTGCATTTAGGATTAAGATAAATCCTATTTTTTTGATAATAAACGCCATTTTTAAACAACAGTTCACTCCCAGGATGATCTTTGCGTTTGGCTTCTGTGTAAAAAGGATCTGACTTCACTTCTTCTTGCAATTTCACCCACCATTCGACAACTGGAAGTGAGATCACCGACAGGTTGCACTCGCTTCGCCGTGACAGTGCATATGCGCCTTGGTTTTCCTTGCCCTTGCGATATTCAATTCTGTAGTCGTATCCAAGGAGCTTCGACAACCACCTTGCATGGGTAAGAGTCGTGATTCGTTGTTATAAGAGAAATTTCAAGCTCTTTTGATCAATTCGAACCAGGAAGGAACGTCCCAAAAGATAGGGTCGTCATTTGCGGACTGCCTTAACAATGACCAGCATTTCTTTTTCATATGTGGAAAGATGAAGTGAGGATCCTTTTAGAGCTTCGCTGTAATATGCGATGGGCCGCTATTTTTGGGATAGTATGGCTCCAATTTCGTACCCACAAGCATCACTCTCTACAATAAATTCTTTAGTAAAATTGGGTAGAGCTAGGATTGGTGGTGTTGATAACGCTAGCTTGAGTTGTTCAAAGGCTTTAGCTGCATCTATATTCCAAGAAAATCCATTCTTTGTTAGTAACTGAGTAAGTGGAGAAGTAATACCTTCGAAATGCTTGATGAACTTGCGATAGTAGCCCGCGAGGCCCAAAAATCCTCTAACACCTCTCTGCGTCTATGGTTCTGGCCATTCCAGTATTGCCTGAATTTTTCTTTGATTCATTGCCACTCCTTTTTTCGAAATTATGTGTCCTAGATAGTCAACTTCCTTGACTCCGAATTGGCATTTGCTGATTTTAGCAAATAACTGATGCTCCTTTAATATTTGTAGTGCTTTCCCCAACTGTTCAAGATGCTCAACCCAAGACTTGCTATAAATCAAAATATCATCAAAGAAGACAAGTATGAATTTTCGCAAATAAGGGCGAAAGATCTCATTCATCAATTCTTGAAAAGTAGATGGAGCATTTGTGAGTCCAAAAGGCATGACGATGAACTCGTAGTGGCCTTTATGGTTGCGGAAAGCAGTTTTGTGGATGTCTTCTTTATGAACTCGGATTTGGTGGTATCCTAATCGCAAGTCCAATTTAGAGAAAAATCTGGAGCCATGTAATTCATCTAACAATTCGTCAATGACCGGAATTGGAAATTTATCTTTGATGGTTATCTCATTTAAGGCCCTATAGTCAACACAAAATCTCCAGCTTCCATCTGATTTTTTTTACCAACAACACTGGAGAAGAAAATGGATTGCGACTTGGGCAAATTAATCCTGTGGTGAGTAACTCTTGCACCATTTTCTCAATTTTGATTTTTTGGTAGAAGGGATATCTATAGGGTCTGACGGAGATAGGTTTGCTGTGGGGTTGTAGGGGTATATGATGATCGTGGGTTCTATTTGGGGGTAGGTTTTTTGGTTCGGCGAAAACTTGTTGGTATTGTTGGAGAATAGGTTGAACATTTGTGTGTATGGTTGGTTGGGGGGAAGGTTCGATTGGTGCTACCTGCAAAAATAAACTAGATTCAAGCATCATATTACATTCTCTCATGGAGAGAGGCCCTGTGTTTCCAATTTTGATGCCTTGTAATTCAACTGGCTTGCCATTTTCTTGTATCACCACAGTGAGGGTCTTGTAATTGGTTTGAATAGGGCATAGTGTAGCCATCCATTGCACTCCTAACACCACTGAACATGCGGCCACAGGCAAAATGTAAAAATCAGCTTTAGTTTGATAACCTTGAACTAAAAAACTTACAGCTTTACAGATTCCCTTGCACGTCACTTGTTCCTTGTTGGCGACCATAACCTTCAACTGCTCATCTTTTGATACTTTCAATCCACATTGCTTAGCCAACTTTTGGTCCACAGAATTGTGAGTACTTCCACTGTCAACCAAGATTGTCACATTTCACCCATTAAGCTTGCCAAGTAACCGAATGGTCTGAGGGTGATTGGTTCCTTCGATTGCATGCAAGGACACTTCTGGAATCTCATCGTCTTCATTGGAAGCAGGCTCGGCCAACCTTTCTTTGCTGATATCTTCAAGGGCAAACATTTGAGGCTTGATGCACCTGTGACCTAGTGTGTATTTGTCGTCGCAATAGTAACATAATCCCTTCTCCCTTCTTTCTTTTGCTTCTTCTCCAGAGATGCGTTGAAAGGGTGGTGTAGACTCGCTACTGGTGGAGGTCTTGGAGTTCGGAGGTGGTCCCAACAAACTCGGTTTTGGATTGCTTTTATTAATCCAGGAAGGTTTTGCAACTGTGGCGTTTTTCTGATGTAGGAACTGTTTTTCTTCCACAATCCTTGCCACCCCGATAGCTTTTGTCAATGTACGGAGATTTAGCAGTTTGACCTCCAATCGTATGTCGTCTTTGAGACCTGCAATAAAGTAACTAATCAAAAAAGATTCGGGTAAGTCATCAACTCGGTGAGAAAGTCTTTCAAAATATCTCCTGGTATTTTTCCACCGTAGTGGTCTGCCGCAAACGAGTCAGTGCTTCACCGGGGTCGTCATAATCGGTGGGGCCGAATCTCTTGATTACGGATTTAGCGAACTCGTCCCATGAGATGGGTCCGTGGAACTTGGTTAACTACCTATGCCATTGGAGTGCGATTCCTTCCAAGTGAAATGATGCGAAGTGCACTTGGTCCTACGGTGGAATTTCCTTGAATGAAAAATATTGTTCCGCCTTGTACATCCAGCCTTGCGGATCACTACCATCAAATGTAGGGAATTGGAGCTTCATATGTTGTCGATTACTGTGGGTGGTTGAGTTGTTGTTTTGTGAATTTTGCAGGTTTAAGTTTTGGTGAGGTGGGGGCGTTTGGTAAGGTGGAGGATTTTGGTGGGATGTGGCGATACTGTTGTTCCCATAGTTATTAATGACAAAGGGGTTCTCATCTTGCGTAGTATTTGAAGGTTTGATGGCGATCTCAATATTTTGGAGTTTGGTGAGGATGGTTTCAAGTGTGGCATGGAGATGGTGGATACTGGATTCGTGTCGTCCTAAAACTTCTTGAGTCTCATTACAAAACTTGGAGTTAGATTGGTTTCGGGTATTCATTTGGGTAACCTGGCTTTGATACCAATGATACGAGAATTTTAGAAAGCTAGGAAGAAGTAGATATTCAGAAGAAGAAAATTGAGCTAATTCTGTCCACGATTTTATTCCTCCATAACAATCTGATATATATAGAAATCAGAAAGTAATGGCGCTCACAACAAAATGAGAAATAGTGGGCTCACCCACGATTACAACTGGAACAACAAAATAACGGAAAGTGGAGTAAGTGGGGCTTTACCCACGATTACCACTGAAACTGCAAAATAACCGAAAGACAAAATAATAAAAAGTGCATCCTATAACTAAGCAAGTATCGTGGACTATTGCTGCCTTCAACTGAACCACGTAGACCAAGTCCTGCTGTTGAGGAGTGACCCACGTGCCGATAATTGGGTACCTATCAAAGTTCTATTCGGGAATGCTTTGTTTCCGTACCATTGTTCCAAATATTTATTAACAATAACGATTTTTATTAAAATTCAAAAAATTGAAATTAACAACTTTTGAAGTATTTAAATAATAACTTTATGGAATGAAAGTTAGTTATTCTAATTAATTCTTAAATAATTAACTAGTCTACTATAAGTTACTTAAGTAGCACATCAATCAATCTCGAATTGACATAAAGAATGATTTTTATGTTTTTAAAGGCAAGATTATATAATAATTAATCTTTCCAAGATTTCGCGTATTAGTAGGATTTTCATTAAATTATTATTGTATTATTAATTAATGACTTATATATAAAAAGGTAACGAGTTAACTTTAAGTTAATAAATTAATTAAAATTATTTTCATAGCATAATAATTATTTAAAAATTCAGTTTTGAAATTTAATAGAATCTAACTAGCACCAAGTAGACTTTAAATGATAACAAAAACGTTTATATACAAAAATTGGTAATAAAAAATCATTGTTATTGAAATTTAAGTTTTACTTAAAATTTTAAAAATATTTTTTTATTATAGTTCCAATTAAAAATACCTATTAATTTTAAAATTGACCGATTTGGTATATACATATAATTGGCATTGAACAATAGTGAATGGAAAGGTCCATTAACACATGCATCCGTCATTTATACTAAGTCTCTATTTAGTTAGTCAGGCTTATACTAGTAGAGTTTTTATTAGTAGAGTATTTTTTTCTGTAGATTTTTTTGAGAACTTTTCTAAGAAATCAGTTGACTGTTTGACTGTCATTTAAAAAAGAACTTTTTTGAAAGAGCTTCATGCAGTGAATTGTTTGGCAGAGCACAATATATTAATTATTATATAATTTTAAACCATAAGAAACATAAATGAAAATATATCTAACTAAATCTTTTATATAGATTATAACATAATTAAACTAATATCGAAAATAAATATTAAAATATATAAAAAGTCAAATAATATTATATAAATCATAAAATAAATATCCAAGTTGAGTAAATAGTTAAATACATAATAAACGGGAAGATGAGTTTATTAGTATTGTAGAAATTATGTGTAAAACATAAGAATAAAAAGGACTAAAAAATAAGCTCATTAATTGATATAAAAAATATAAATAATTTGAGCTTGCCAAAAAAGTTAAATTTTGACTACCAAAAAGATCATATATATTAAAAAAGTATTTTTTTATTTTACAGCCAAATGCTCATTTTAAAAAAATGTTAATAAAAAAGTATTTATTGAGCTATCAACAACCCATCTAAACGAGCATTAAAAAGACTATGCAATAATAATGTGTACAACTTTGAGGAATGTTGATGGATTTGGCTTTTAGAGAATATATATCCAATTTATGTGCTTTTTTTCTCTTTAACAAAAGTGAGTGACAGCGAGATCACCTCCCTCTGCATATATGCCAAGATTGGAACACGACAAACCTAAAAGAGGTGGAGGGTTGAAAAAAAGGTATACGTACCCATCAAGACTTGGGACTATAATTCATTCTTTCTTTGTTTTTTTCAAAAGTAGGATACCCTCTTTTCAAAAGAGATCCAATTAAAAAATAATTTAATAAGTCTTAGAGTTACTATTTTGCAATGTTTTAAAAAATCGGACCAGGAGTTAAATCGGTAAATCAAAAAGTTTAAAGTGTAAAAGGTTTAATCGTAGCTAAAGATTAAATATGGTTAAAGAATTTAAAATATGATCAAAGGGGATTATTCTTCTCAATTAAAGAATTTGAGGTTTAATTGAAAAAAGATAATGTTAAATAAAAATTAATTGATTTATTTTAGTTAATAAGAACTTATAAATTTATAAAAATTGACCGATTAATTAATAAACTTGTCAAGTTTTAAAAACAACAGTTATTAAAATAAATTAAACTGAAAAATTAGACGGTTCAATGGTTGAACAGGTTTTGCGTTTTAATCATTGGTATTTTGACTTGGAGAGTTTAAAATTATTGAATTTTAAATAAAATTTAGACCATGTTAATAAGTCTAGTTTTATATGAATATGTCGTCACTGTTCTTTAAATTTTTTAATGATTAAAATTGAAATTACCTGATAATTGATCATTTAATATTTCCCCAAATTATAAAATAAAAATTAAATTCTTTAAGTGCAAGTTGATTACTTTTTTAAGCCATTGATAATAGATTAATTATATATTTTAGATAAAAATTTTAGAGATTTCTCTGAAAAAAGTTCAATCATTTTTAGTTTAAATTTATATTATAAATTATATTTTAAAATTATTAATCAAATTTTAAATATTTAATTGAGTGATTCAATTATTTTTAAGGGATAAAACTACGTGTTATCCGATCTAAAAAGGTCAAAAAATATTCAATAATATTTAATCTTTTTTTCTCACGAGATGATTTAGGAAGGTTTTAATTATGGGAAGGTACTTTTAAGTCATTCATTATCAGATTAATCCTCACTCGAGCTAGGTAAGTCCCTTACAGGAGATAAAATTCAGACTCCAAATTTTAAACGACTGCATATATGAGAACGGTTTGAACCCACAACTTCACTTAAGCTAGAAGAGCCTCTTATTAACTCACCTCCTTCCTAAGATTCAATAATATATAACCTAATCAATCAAGTGGTTCCCACAGCACTGCAGCTTCGGGATTCGCTAATAATACAGAAATAAAAGTCCCGCACGTGTGGGTCCCCCTAGTCGCCATCTATTATACCTATGAATATAATACCTATTTTGCCCATCCTCCCTTCGTTTTTTAACCGTCCGATCAAAAACCCAAAAGCATCACACACACTCCCTGTCTCTCTCTCTCTCACCGCACAACAGACCTTCTCTCTCTATTCCCAGCTCTGTTACACTCATCATCATCATCATCACAAGAACAACGCCTCTCCAATTAATGGCGGTTACTATGAGGAAGGAAGATTGATGAGTGCGTGTGCTCTCGTATTGGCCGTAATTCTTTTCTTTGCTTTTAATCTACGTATGTTTGGTTTCAGACTTTCAGTTCTAAGATTTTTTGTGTTTGCTTAATTACGTATCGGATCTTTCTAGGGACATGTGATTCTGTTTACGAAGCGGACCTGCATTTTGTTCCCGCCACTGTTTCTGGATTCTGGTACGTTGTGGTTCTACTGTTCTTTATCTTCTTTTCCGCTTTGTTTCTTTTCTTTTCCTTTTTGTGTCTTACTGCTTTAGTTTGAGTTTGTTAGTGTAGAGAGCCGGAATGAGGGAGTTGCGATTGTTAATCGTGTTTTGTGTTTTGTAGGAAACGGTGTTAAAAGATGTCTTACGCGCTGAGGATGAAAATGCGGTGTGATAATCTTCTCTTGGTTGATTTACTGCTTGTATAGATTATTTGAAGTTTCTCTTTAATTTAGTCTATGTTGTTTGTAAGTTTCGGCTAGATCTGGTAATTTTGTGAATGGATTGGGAATTATATTCGTTAATTCGTGCATATCTTTGGAAATGAAGAAATTGGAGGGAGAGAGCTGATTTTTTTGTGAAAGAGAGAGTGATATAACCTTTCTTTGATTGTTCCTCCATTGTTTTAATGGTGAAATTTGCGTATACTGATTAGTGATAGTCATTTTAGTTGAATGTCTCAACTTTTGGTTAAAAGAATTCACAGTAACGCAGAGGAAATCTCATCTTATTTTAGTGACTATATTTCTTGGATTTTGCCTTATGATAATGGGGTTCTGTGTTTGTTGCTTGTGTTTCGTCTTTGCAAGCTTTGAGAGTGTGTTTTGTGTATCATATGTTTCGTTGCAGGTATTATGCTACTATCATTCGTTACAGGATTGAATTTATCGTCTGATATAAAACCAACCAGCGAATGATCAGTACTTTCTGAACAAATGGGGACAAGCTCAGATCGCAATAGTTTAAGAGGGGAACAGTCTGCAAGGACAAGGAAGGAGACAGTTGTGTCAAGCCATGCAAGGCAGACTATGAGGTGTCCGGAGAGGTTAAGAGTGAAAACTTGTGTCAGCCAACCATATGTTAATCGCTCTAATGAAATCCGGCGACCTGTCAATGGTGGGAGTGGGACTCTTTCGCAACAAAATGCTCCAGGGGATGGTAGGGAGAAGGATATCAAGGCAAAGGCAATTAAAGATGATGAACTCGTCAAGTATATGTCAAAATTGCCTAGTTATCTGCAGCTTATTGATAGTGAAAATATGCAAGATAAGGCTTTGAATATTGGAGTTCTGGATTGGGCACGTCTAGAAAAGTGGAAGTACAAAACAAAGGGTCCCCAGGCTGATGGTACGAAGCATGGATCTCTAGCTAGCATTAGTATGTCAAGCAAATCGAATGTGAGATCCTTTAATGTAGTTCAGAATGGGAGGAATCCTCATAAAACCAAGCAACTTTTTCCTCAATGTCCTCGTGGTAATTTGACCATCAATGGTGGTGTTGCTGGCGTTTCTGGAGATGCGAAACCGTCAGCTCAGAATGTAATGCGTTTTCAACATTATGAAACCACGACAGATGATCAAGTTGAAAGACACAAGACAAGCCAGTGGACCTACAAGTCTTTTGTCAAAAATAATAAAGCAACTTTTGAGAAGAAGTTGAATGATAATCAAAAGGTCACTTCAAATGTAGGAAGCTTCTCTTCAAACTTGAGACACAGTGATATCCCAACCAGGTCAAAGGATTATTTGCAAGCTTGCGATGAAGGGACGAAAAGAGTTCAGGAGGTGCGAGAATCAGATATAAATAGAAAATCCTTGGGCCATAATATCACTTTAAGGCAGACAGTTACCCCATCGATGTCGGGAAGCTGTGACATTTCACAAGGTGAAAAGAAGAAGAGAATAAAGGAGTTGAGGAAAATGGCCATTGATCTTTCAAATCAACATCAACCCCATGAAAGAAAGAACATTGTTCTTCTTCTACCTAGAGTGCTTTCCGGGAAAAGGTCTCAAGAAGAGTCGAGGCAACTAGATAAGAATTTGACAAAAACAGATCAGAACCGCTTGTCATATAGTTATTGTAGCAAGGACGATCACTCTTCAGAATTCCATTCTGGAGTTCCTCACTTGTGCTCACTACCCACAAGAGGGGAGACACGCATGGAGCCACACACCACAAAAGTTACTGTGAACAAAAATCAGGAGGCTGGGATGTTGTCTGATGCATCTTTTATGAGAGAAACACAGAATCATGCATCACCGAACAAGGAGCCAGTTATGCCATCAACTAACGAATTTTCTGAAAGGAACAGAATAGAGGACACTGATGGAAACTTGGTTGTAACTTCAAAAATATTTGATCACGAGACAGCTGAACGCTCAAGTAAAAGGGGCAGACATCCATCACCAAATCGAAAGTTTAATTTCAGCTTAAGTCGCATGACAAGAAGTTTCAGCTTGAAGGAGAGTTCATCTTCCCCTGAGATGAGCTCCAAATTTGCATCAGTTAAATCTGGTCCGATTTCCGAAGATTCTATTAGCTTGGATGCTGCAAAAAGAGAGAAGACAAGCAGCCGCAACAGAGCTAGATCCAGCCCTCTGAGAAGAATGCTTGACCCGTTATTGAAGCCCATTCGCTTACTTCCAGTTCCTCCAACTGAAACTGATCAATCTCTGAAAGGAAGTTTGAATTCCTTCCGGTCGAACGCAATGACAAGTGAATTACTTCAAACTGAAGAGCAAAAGGCATCGAGTATACAAGGTTTCTTGCATTTTACCAGAACCAATGAACTTACTTTCTTCAGGTTTGTGGTCAACAATAAAAACAGCATTTTTGCAGCGCCCATGAAGAACTCTGCTTCAACAGGGAAAAATGGTTTAAGTTGCAACTACACATTCTACACCATTGATGAAATTCCAAAAAAGAGAGGCAACTGGATAGGTCATGGCATTAAAGACAAGAGATGTGGCTTTGTGTATAATGTCATTGCACAAATGATGGTCAATAGCTCTTTAACCACTTCAGTCTCCAATTGCACCGAAGAGAACTCTATCAGCCAGCGGGTGGTGAAGGAGTTTGTTTTATGTGGCGCTGACCCAAGCCAAGCTGATCAAGCATCACCAGGGTTAACACCAACGAGAGAGTTTGCAGCTGCTGTCTTCGAGGTGTGTGATGAAGATATAACAGGAAAGGGCTTCTCTGCATGCTCGACAGAGAATGATTCCTCTCACAACTTGAGAATGAATGCTACAGTCATACTTCCTGGTGGAGTTCATGGTTTGCCCAATAAAGGCCTTCCTTCACCATTAATACAGCGATGGATATCTGGTGGATCGTGCGATTGCGGAGGTTGGGACATTGGCTGTAAGCTGCAAATTATCTGCAATGATAACGGATGCTATCAGATTCCAAAGTCTTCCAAACTTTTCCAGATGTCAGACCGGTTTGAACTTTATGATCAGGTAGTTTGTTTGCATTTACTCAAGAATTTCCTTTACAATCAGTTGAAAGTGTCATTTTACAAGTTTTCTCTTCACAGGGAAGTGCTCAACAAGATCAACCAGTCTTCAGCCTTGATCCAAGTGACAGTGGTCCACATTTGGTTGAATTCGATCCTTCAATTTCTTCATTACAAGCATTATTCATTTGTGTCACACTTATGAGCTGTCTGGAACCTTCCGAACTTGTTGGAGAATATAAACTGCCTGAAGATAAAGACTTGCATGAACCCAAAAGTATCAATGAAGGGACAAAGAAGATAAGCACCGTTTACCCGAGGAAAGTGCCTTTTAAGTACACTCCATGTCCACCCCTCTCCCCTGTTGGAAGGGTCTAGGTCAATGCCAAGACAGACTCTTTCCTTCTGGTTCTTGAATACAGGACTCTGCTAACGGGCAGAGGAAGTCAGTGCAGAAAAAAACAGCGTAGCCGTTGGGGTTTTCCATCACTTTCACTTCTGTCACTGGCTAACAATTTCTTCAATTGTACAGAACTATGAATCGGACTGTTTTAAAATGGAAGATAGATCTATTACATATGATGATATCCTTCCAACAATGTAGGTGTTCCAAATGCAAAGCATCAACAAGGTGAACATGTGAACTAGTAAAGCTATAATGTCTTAAGTAACCAAAGCTACTACTGAAGTTCAATACGACCATATAAATGCGGTACCGAGTTTAAATGTAAAGGTTTGGAATGAAGAACTTAAACCTGAGGAGGAAATTATTCATTTTTGACTCATTGAATAGAACAGTTGGAAGTTTACAAATCAACAGGTGAAGCATGATGGATGCAGATGAACCACTGACCATTAATCCTCTCAAAAACATTCGTCACAAACTGTGCCCCCCAACTGCTACCTTTTGTTCGAACGAATTCCACACAAGTAACGTAACCCACCTCGCCCCTAAAGTGAACCCTGACATTTTTCAACTCGATATCTAATGGAAAATCATAGTTCATCCATACGACTTCCCAGCTTTCAACGACGTCATTGTAACCGAGAACCCCATTGGCACCTGGATGCACACAACAGACATTGTCGCCTTTCGCCCAAAGGGATTGCATTGTAGCTAGATCCCCCTCCCTGAACGCATTGTAGAACCGAGCATTTGCTGCCCACACAGCAGCCTTGCTATCTTCATGGAGTTCTCTAAGGCTATCCCTGATTTTTGCAGCTTCGGCATAGTTCTCCTCTTCAATGGCAAGCTGTAGTTCCTGCATTAATGTCTGTTCGTCCAATATAATGTTGTCACCACTTGAAACTTGCTCCGAGTCCTCGCTTTTCACCCGACACGCTGTTAACAAACTTAATCGGGAAGTCTGTTGAAAGGATGCTGTGTGAATATGTTACACACTTAGATTAGCAATCATTTAAAGAAATACAGATGCGAACAGATCAGTGTGCTGAGAAAGAACCCAATCTTAGAAGACATTACAATGTAGAAGCCAATCCTTATGCAAAAGAAAAGATGATAAACTTAGCAGCAATACATCACCAATGAAGGGTATGCAGAAGACGAATTTTGAAGCCAAACACAAAAAATAACCGATCCGTATATCTGGAGTCAGTTTCCGAACAGCATTTAAACAACAAGGACACTTTGGAAGGAGAAAATTTCCAAGCAATCCAAAGCAACTAAGTAATTCAGGCCCAGCGTGTAATATCACAGAATCCTCATAAAGCAGCTCGATTTTGTACAAGGTTGAGACAGTAATGACCATAGAACAAAACATCAGTTGCCCTAAACAAGCTATAGAGAAACAGTAAAAACTAGCAAACTACAAGAACTTACAGGTCCTTTCAATACGCAAATTGAGATGACCAAAGGATCTGGCAGAAGAGAAAGAAGATGAGAGGCTATGAAGCCTCTTAAGACCAGTAATACTCAAACATGGCAGCTTCAGAAACTCCCCTAAAGCTTCAAACTTTGCCTGTAACACACAGAACCCAAGTTTGAATAACCCAATTTAGCTAAAATCCTCAAGTGGGTAAATACCATCTCAATTCAACAAAACCTCATATTTTCCATTTCTCTAACTAAAACATTCAAAACTCTTAACATAAACGAATCCAACAAACCTAGCACAAGCAAATCTAAACACAATTAGGAGGTCATGAGAACCGATACTCACTTTGTAGCACAGCTTATACCCATGAAGGGCCATACTCAACAGTTGATAAGAGCTATTTTCTGGGGTTACACTTAGGATTTTAGCTTCTCAAAACTTCTTGCTACTTGACAATTCTTCGTACCCAGTGAGGCTGTGAGGTTTGAAGAGAAGAAGAAGATTGGGTTCGCGTCGGAACAAGAAAATGTTTTTTTTTTTAAGAGTTGGACTTTCATTAAAAGGGTTTTTATTTTGAATGGGCTCATGAGCGGTCCATAAAGTTCCAAGTGGACAGCTTCGAATGGCCCAAACGTGTGGTGTGGTCTTGCTAGACAGCTTGTGCAAAAAAGTGTCGTTTTCCATTTCCTTCTAGACTGAAACGACTTTGAAAAATATCCCTCTGCCTTTGCCTTCGCATGTTCGAGTAAAATTCTTTGGACAGGGACAGGTGGACCTTTGTCTTCTTTAATTGTTTGTGGTAGACTCCAAAGAGCATTAATAGTTTAATGGGCTTGGTCAGATTTTCAATAATGAAATGCTAAAGTCAATTTTTGGTACGTTTGAATGTGTTGAAACAGAAAGTTCTGTCAAAATTTTCCAACATAATGATGTGGTCAAAGTTGGTTTTTCGATTCGTTAGACCTAAGGTTTTTAATATAATAGAATTGAATGAAATGAAACCAAACGAAACGAAACGTTTTAACATATTAAAATATAAATAGATATGATACTAGAAAGTTGTCGTTTTGAAGAGATGAAAAAGTTCGTAACGTAATATAATAAAATATTCTTTGAAAGAAATGTTTATAATGTGATACAGTGAAAAGTTGTTTATCATTTTATATTTTATCCTAAACCCCTCAAATCAAAAATTTCTCACTTTTACTGTTTAAGATGACATGAGATGTAATATGAAACTCTTATCTTCCATTTCATTATAAACATTCCTCTAAAACGATAGAATAATACTACATTCTATCAATAAACCCTCAATCAAACAGTCTTAGGGCTAAACCCACTCTACCTTTTTGAGGTTTTAATATTTTAATTTATGGTTAAAAATTAAAATTTTTAATAGAAATAAAGGATAAAGAGGACTAGTATTATAAAATTAAAATTTAATAATTTTTATTGATAATTTTTAAGGTTTAAGAAATATATTAAATAAATGCTAAATTATATAAGAGTTCAATTAATCATCATCATCATCATCACACTCAGTCCGAAATTACGCAATAAAGCGGGGTCTTGAGAAGTCTGATAGTATGCAGCCTTATACCTATATAATAAAGAGGTTGTTTCCGGTAGACCCACATGCAGATATGACAATAAAAGAGTGATGTAGGTTAAAAAGTAAATAAGTAAAACTGACACGTTAAATTATTATATAAATAAAATTACAATAAATATATAAAAAAATAAAAATAAAATATAACCAAATGATATATCTAATTATGTCCAAATCTGCTAGTACATGATAAACTACAAAGTCCTACTGTTTTTGTCTCTAGTTAAATTAAGAGACTTTATTCAGAGACCCTGAAAGTATGACAATCCTACAATTTTAGCTACGATTTTAGACGATTCTACAAGATCTTTCCCTATATACCTGTCCTAAAAAGTCAAGTTGTGGGCTCAAAAATCTTGTGAAAGATTTACAACTAAAAAAAGACAGAAAGGTCATTAGGTTGGAGTTCAATGAATATATTCATTATTTAAAAATTGATAACTTTTCATGACACACAACATGTGGTTAGCCAGCCTTGTTGAAAGCCACTCCTTTCACAAATTCAACTTTTCTTATCTTAATCTTACAATTATTTAAATGGGAAACCCAACAAGAAGAAGACAAAAGGAACACATGTTCTCTTTACACCTGTGAAAGTGATGGGATTAAAAAAAAAATATTATTATTATTATTATTGTTCCGGAAATGCATCAGATTCTCTTCCTCCTTCCTTCCTTTCTCTTAAGAATCTGTTGACATTTTGTATTGGTATTTAGCATTTTTATAATAGCAAAATTAATGTATTTAAAATAAATATTTTTTTGAAGAAAAGATAATAGAATTAAAAGCGACGAGAATAAATCTCGAACAACACATCAGGCAGATCAACCCATAAGTGAAACCTACCATAACGAATAGAGTCTCGCGCTAGCAGGTAAGCACACCTATTCTCTTGACATCTAATCCAAAAAACCTGAATATCCGACCGAAAAACAAGAATAGCCTTACAATCAGACACTAGCAAATCAAAAGCAAAATTATCCTCACACGAGGAATGAATAGCGAAATATAATGACTGGCAATCAGTAAAAACACAACCAGGATCAAATAAAGAATCGGAAGCATAGAGTAAACAATGCCGTAAAGCAAGGGCCTCCGCCACTGCCGCTTATAATTAAAAAACATCACTATCATCATACTCAATTCGAAGTTCCGTAATAAAGCGAAGTCTGAAGAGGCCTGATAATACGCAACCTTATTTCTACATAGTAGAGAGCCTTACCCTTACAGAACCTTATAATTATTAAATTTTAATTATAATAAATAAATATGTTTATTTATTATAATTAGTATTTATAAGCCCAGTGTATAGTTAATATTAGTTTTTATAATTTAAATCACCGGGAAAATAATTTCCTAATTATAACTCAAAGAGTACTCGTTTAATGAGATTGCGAATATATCAATGGGTAAGAAATAAAAGACAATTGATTGATTGGCTATTATTATTATATGAACAATATTTTTATGTCTAAGTTTTGAAGATTACTCTATACTTCCCGAATATGAGAAGGATGACAGTCATTATTGGGTAACATGTAAGTGTCACAGGCGTGAGAGATCGTGACAGGCGTGAGAGATCGCTGTCACGCTTGTGAGATAAGTGTCACGGGCATGACACTCCCTATCACGCTTGTGACAGTGTTGTCATGGGAGTGAGCACTCATGATAATTATTTTTCCTTTTTTAATAAAATAATATAATTAATTAAAATGTATTGAAATTTGATGTAAAATAAAATTTTAATATTTTTTGGAAAATAATATTATTAATTATAATATATTAAAATAAATAAAATATATTAAAATTTTAATATAAATAAAATTTTATTTTTTAAAATTTTTAACAAACCAATCGTTATCAATAATAATAGTAATTATTTATTTATTTTAATTAATTATTATAATTATATTTATTCTTATTCTTATTACCCTTACTCAAAACATCCGTTGTACGGTTTAATTAATAAGTGTATTAATGAAATATACACTGAAAGAGAAAAGGACGAACATGGGGTCCCGGGAAGGAACTATGGTCCCATGTTCTCTTCTTTTGCCTCCGCGCAAAGACAGACAAAGTTTAGCCAGGAGGGTTGCCTCAGTTGTTCCAATGGGTCCCTTTTGCTTTGTCTATATTGATTCGACTTAATATGAAATTAAAATTTAACTTAATTAAAATTTGAGTTAATTTTAAATAAAAATTCCAAAATTAAAATAATATCATTTTTAAAAATTTTAAGTAACTTAAGAAAATCATAATTAAATTTTAAGGTGAGCTTGAGTCAATTCTTAAGAGATTTAAGTAGAAGATAGATTTAATTTAGCATAATTCACTGAAATTCAACCATCAATACGAAAATTAGAGATGACAATTGAACCTGAGTTTAGCTTAGCTAAACTTGAAATAAACAGATCAGACTCGAGTTGACCGAACATTGGACCTAATTTTTTGAGAATCAAGCATCGAATTTGAGCTATCTAGGTCCGACACGAGATCCGATCTTGATAAACAATACGATGTCGTTTTGTAGAAACCCACATCTTTTTACATTTTTAATTTGTAAAAAAAGATCCAATGAATCAGCCGAACTGTCTCATACTCGATTGGGCTCAAGCTCGGGCTTGGATTGCATCCCTAATATAAACTACTTATTATTTTTATATCTTCTTGTAATTTATTTCACTTTCAATTTTTTTGCGAATGTCTAGACATTCCAATTGATGGATAAGAAAGCTTTCTGGAAAGAAATAAAAGTGTTAGAACTTGATCACCTCAAGCCTTGAATAGTCAAGACGCCGTTGTTGGTGTGCGGCCAGGGGACTCCAATTAAGACCTCATTTGGTCACTTTTTCAACGTTTCGATCCGCCGTTGGCA
>JAOSBM010000005.1:115380-137560 GCA_027568955.1 Erythroxylum tenue
TGATCCGGGGGTTTTATGCGAGCAATGGGAATTTTTGAGATTCACTCAACATCAGATGGCGTAAGGATCCCCTCAATCAACTACTCATCCCACCCCGAGCCCAACTCATTAAAAAGATATGACAATAAAAGAGTGATGCAGGTTAAAGAGTAAATAAATAAAATTGACATGCTAAATTATTATGTAAATAAAATTAAAATAAATAAATAAATAAATTATTATATTTTAAAATTTTTTGTGTTTAAATTATTATATTTCAAACATTTATTTATAACTTTATAATATTATTTAATTATCACATTAAATATTTTATATTTTTATACCGATAAAGTAACATTATATTAGAACTTAATAATTTAAATATTATACTGTTTCGAGTAAAATAATAAATAAAATTTACAGTTAAATAACACTTGTACTTACCTAACTTATGTCTATCAGAAACAACCTTTGTATCAGATAGAATAAGATTGTGTTTAAGTGAAATTCTTATAGACTTTTCATATTTTATTTTTGAAATTTTATTAAATCCATAAAAAACATTATATCAATATATTATCATAATTTATCTTCATTTTAAACTTATTATTATAGTGAATTAATTAGCAAAGAACATCCTCATTCATAAAACTCTTGCAAATACCCAAATTGCCATTTTTAAAAAGAAATTTTAATTTTTTAATATTTCAAAATTTGAAAACCAGGGCGAGGGAAGGGAAGGGAATTCGTCAACCTCGGCTGCCGAGCCCCGCTGTCGCACTTTCATTATCATTTTAACCAATTCCCAAGGGTAATTCGGTCATTTCATTATCATTTTAAAGTTTAAACTCTTCCTTCCACACTTTCATGCAGGCTAGGCCGGAGATGCTGACTTTTGCCGTCCAGTTTAATATTTTATTATTCCCAATAAAGGGTATATATACTTTTTCTTCTCGAAGTTTTCATATTCCTCTTTTAAATATATATATATACATACATTAAAAACAATATACTGCTTTTAAAATATATGTTAAATAAATTATTATATTTTATATTTTTGTATTACTTTATTACACAATTTTTTTAAATAAGCTATTTTCTTCTGTGTCTGGTTTCATTATTTTGCATGTCATATCTATATATCGGTCTACTGAAAATAACCTCTCTATTATATAGGAATAAGGCTGTATACTATTGACCTCCCCAGACCCCGCTCTACTGCGAAATTTTAGACTGAGTGCGATGATAATAATGATAATGATGAAATTATTATATTTATTCAAAATTATATATTTTAGAGTTGATAAATTAGATATAAACATTATTAGTTTAGCTTAAATCTAATTTATTACCGATAAACAACTTTAAATTTTTATTGAATTATTTTAAATTAAATTATTTTTTTAAAAAAATTTTATTTTAATATTTTAGTTGCATCTATTTGAATTAATTCACAATTTCTAATATTTTAAATAATTTATTTAATGAATTATTATTAAACCATGTTTAGTGACATTTTAGCATAATTTCAAAATTCTAATCGAAAGTTATATTAGTGAGGTAAAAAGTTTAAGATTTAAAAGATTCAACTAATATTAGACCGTCATAAATTTAACTGAAAATTAAATAAAATTAAAATATTTAAAATATTATTGAAAAATTTGAAATTTAATTAAAAAGAAGATTGTTAAATGAAAATTATTCGATTTATTTTAACTTATAAAAATTTATTAATTTATAAAAATTTATTAGATTAATTTTTAATAATAAAAATTAAAAATTGAAAAAATTAAGGTTGAATTTTTTAATCATTTTATTTTAGTTTGTCTTATAATAATAATTATCTCCTCTCACTCTCTTTCCTCGTAACAGCGCAAAGAAAAAAAAAAGTTTTATCGTTCTTAGACTTCAATAAAAAGGCACCCTCACTTTCTTCTTTGTCTCTCAACCGTCTCTCCGTGTCAAACTCGCGTTTCTTAGCACAAAGCATTCGGCGAAAAACAGAGAATCAGAGGGCTTTTTTAAGTGATATATTGTCTTCGATTCGCTTTTCTACATCGTAATTCACATAAAACGCTTTGTTGTGTTCATATTCCTACACCCTTTTGGCCTTTTTGAACATCTTGATCTTGATCACAGGTGTCTGTAGATCATCCCCTTATCGAGTTTTTTTTAATCATTGTTGCTGTAAAGTTTGCTTCTCTGTTCGATTTAGTTGGTGGGTTTTCATTGGTTTATTAATTAAGAGGGAAATTTGAGGAAGTTGAAGGTGGATTCATGTGTTAGTATTGTGGGGATAGCGATGTTGACCTCAACAGTTGGGTTTTGAAGTACTATGGAAGTAGTGGTTGCGCGAAAAGAACAACGACAACAAGATGACGCTTTACATTGGTCGCGAAGCTTCAAAGGTTTCTCTTTTCTCTTTTGTTTTGTCACTTTGTGCTTTTGGATCCTCTTTTTGGTGTTAAAAAGAGCTTTCTTAGGGTTGATTATGTTGTTGGTTATGTGATTTTGAAGCTCTCTTTCGTTGATTTGCTCGTAATAGATTCCTTTTGCTGTTCTCGTAATGAAGCTTTGGAAGAGAGTTTGTGCAGAGGCAACCACAGAGATCAAGCTTCTTGCAGAGAATTGGAAGTACATTCTAGGAGGTCTAATTTTTCAGGTTTCCTTTCTGTTTCCAGAAAACTCATAGATAGATTCTCTCTTTTTCACTGTGATTCTCTTTTCATGGGGTTCTGAGTTTACAACAGTCTCTCTCCCTATTATTTTGGGAGAAAATTTAGATTTTGATGTCTTTTTAGTTTCATAAATGAGAGGGGTGCTCACTGGGTCGAGGAATAAGATTCGAAATATTTTGTGACGGTGAAGTTATGTGGAAGAAACGAGGATTTTGTATTGTGACAAATTTCAGGATTTAGTGTTACGACAAAGTTGAGGATTTGGTCTTATGGCGAAGTTGCTGTTAGTTCATATGGGCATTCTCGGGCTACAGTGCTGTTATTGTCCTGTTTTGGCTTGGCTCGTAATGAAAGTAATAGCTCATTGAAATGACATTATAAGTTTTATGTTCCTTTGAGTCTCAGATTGAAAGTTTGCATTCACATTTCTGTGGAAAAAGCAACTATATTGCCAGTACTTTCAGTTATCATTTATAGAATATGCTTGCAATTCTTCACTTCAATGTCATGTAGTTTTTAAGTATTTTTGGAGTTCCATTTCAGTCTTCCCAAAAATGTGGCTTTTACCTTGTGCTCAAGTTATTTGATTTATGCTTATTACCGCTTCCCTTCACGTTTCGATTAGTTAAAATGCAAGTTTATTACTTATAATCCATATCTTTTGCTGCAGTACATACATGGTTTGGCTGCTCGAGGAGTTCATTATCTACACCGACCAGGGCCTGTACTGCAGGATCTCGGGTTCTTTCTTCTTCCGGTTTGTCTTCTTTATCTGAATTGTTCCTTTACGTTCTTAAGTTGCCCTGCCTCCTTTTATCTAATAGTTTCTGCACTTTTAGGAGCTTGGGCAAGAAAAAGGCTACATCAGTGAGATGGTTTTTACCTGTGTCTTTGTATCCTTTTTCATGGTAAGCCTCTTCTTTTGAATCTTTCCTTGATGTCTTGCTTCCTATCTCAACTAATTAGGTTTGTAATGTGGGGTTGTATTTTGTTGTAGTGGACTTTCCATCCCTTCATCTTCAAAAGTAAGAAGATCTACACAGTTCTTGTTTGGTGCAGGGTTCTAGCATTTCTAGTTGTAAGTGTATACTTGACTGCCACTCGCATTTAATGTTGCTTTAAGCTTTGCAAAGAGTAGCAATTTAGTTGGAATGTTGGAATTGAAAACTGTGCTCAGAAACTTATGATACATGCTCTTATGCCACCTAATACAATCTATCCCCGTTTCTATTCTGAAATTTTCTGTGTTTGATTTGACTGTTCCAGGCTTGTCAAGTTCTTAGGATACTTACATTCTATGCTACGCAGCTTCCAGGACCAAATTATCACTGCCGTGAGGTATAGATACTTCTCTCAACTTTTAAGAAAAAGATTGTGCATAGGTCCCATCTTGAGCCGAGGATATTATATCCTTCCCCTATGAATCCTCCAAGATTTGAACTTTGATGGCCCTACTGCTTTACTGCCTGGGCCAGCTCTAGGAGTTTTTAATATATTCTCCCTTTTATGTTTGAAGATTTTATCATTGTGTTTTTTCTTTAAGCCATTGTGTTTTTCCCGTAATTAATTATCTTTGACTCGAAAATGAGATTGATATTTTACTGTTTTATGCACTTTTAGGGTTCAAAACTTGCCAGGCTGCCACGTCCACAGAGTGCACTTGAAGTAGTCCTAATCAATTGTAAGTGAGCTACTATTTAATCTGGTTCTTTGTTATTTGGTCAAGCTAATTTGGTTTATTGTTATGCAGTTCCTCATGGCATTGTATACGGCTGTGGCGATTTGATATTTTCATCGCACATGATATTCACGCTAGTTTTTGTTCTTACATATCAGAAGTACGGGACACGAAGGTAAAGTATGGCATGTTATTCTACCTCTGACCCCAGTATCACTAAGAATGAGAATGCAACTTGTTCTATTCTATGATGTACTATATTTTTTATAAAGATTGTTGATACTACATGAATCAATCTCATCAGTTTCTTTCTACTAGATGGCCTGATTAGTTTGTGATGTATATGATTTAGGTGTATAAAGCAGCTAGCATGGTTGATTGCTGTAGTTCAGAGCCTTCTAATTGTTGCTTCCCGGAAGCATTACACAGTTGATGTTGTGGTTGCCTGGTACGTGGGACATATGCATTCAACTCGAATGGCTCATGTGAATGAATTAATCATTTCTTTAATTGGTTTACTTCTGCAGGTACACTGTTAATTTAGCGGTGTTCTTCTTAGACAAGAAATTGCCAGGTTAGAACACATAAACTTTCTTTTTTGGCTTTTTCCTTGAAATTTTTTTCTTTTCATCTCACCGTGTACTGACTGAACTGATTTGAATTATCAATTTCCAGAACTACCTGATCGGACTAGTGGTTCTGCGTCATTGATTTTGCCGACAAGTACTAAGGACAAGGATAGTAAGAACAAGGATAGCAAGAGCAAGGAAGAAAATCAGAAGCTCTTGAATGGGAATACAATAGATCCTGCAGAATGGGTATGGTGATTCTACCTTAAAAGATTATTCCATAAAGCATCTATGCAATAGCCTATGTTCAATATTCATATTTATAGTTCTTGTTATCTGGTTCAGAGGCCTAGATCTCAAATCAATGGCAAGATCCTAGAAGATGTCAATGGAGTCCACGTCGATACTCCTGCAATGAATGGCGTATAGACGACGGAAGCTGCTATGACCAACCGAAGCGAGGGCTGCTGCTATCTGTATCTTGATGACCTCGGATTGAAGGGTTTGTTTAAACTTGTATGGTCTGCTTCTTTGCCTAAAGATTGATGGGTGCTAATTTGTATTCCTAGAGGAAATGATTGTGGAACATGCTTGCAGACATTAGCAGTCCTGCTCCTTTGTCATTGGTTAAAACACTTTATCATCAGCATCAATGTAATATCATGGCATCTTTCCAAGCTCAGATTGTTTGCCATGTCCCTCTTTCCCCTGTTTTTGTACATTGCTTGTAACTTTTTGCTTGATTTAGACATGGTAAATATATGAATCTGATCCCATCAGCAGGACGGTACAGTGTACAAATTCGTTGCCGTGTAAAGCACTAAGATGTTCTCAAGATCAGCGGTTGAGGGTGGAATCGGGAAGAAGCAAGATTTCTTGTTGGAGATCTCAAACTTCTTCCAAAAATGTGGTTCTGGCCTTCCTTTTTTCGTTAGTTTGGTAGATAATTGAACAAAACAAGAAGAATCTTAAGTCATATTCCATGATTCATTGCCATGTGAGAACACATGGTGTTTCTGTCATATGAATGGTTGCATGTGGAGTCAAATGCTCCAACTTTTCGGTGCCCCCAACAAGCATCACGCCTTTGTCGCCATTTTAGCACGTCAGAACAAAAAGTTATGTACTCAGACGCATGCTTCATTGTCCTCACGACATGCCAAGACTCCCATACTCTGTTTCTACTTACTGTCACAAAGCTTCCCATACTCTGTTTCTACAACTGTCATAAAGCTTTACAGGATCAATCTCGCGGGACCAGGAACAGAGTCTCAGTGGAATTAATGAAGAACCATACAAGGATTGGCTAACTGCAAGCTTCCATTGGAGGTCATGATCAAGATATCAAAAGACCAACATGCCCATTTTTTAACTCGAGCCAGCTCAATCTCTCTGATTCTCTGCAAAAAGAAAGTTTACATCGTTGTGGGCCAACGAATAATGGTCCTTTTGAATCCATTCCCATCTTTCTTGTCTCCCTCTTTCTTGCTTTCTTTCTGCCACCAAGGATGAACTTTATGTTTCATCACCACCAGAAAGTCATTTGTGTCTCTTTTGGTATCATCAACTTTGGTTTCATATCTTGCATTTCTGTTTTGTATATAATCCTTTTTTTAATATTATTTTACTCATTCTAAAACATTCTTTTATTGTTTTAAATTAGAAAAAATTCATTATTTTTTTATAAAATTATTTAAACTGAATTACTGTTAAATGACAATTTTCATTAAAATATTTCAATATAAATTTAATAATTCTTACATATTTCTATTAGAAGATTACTTAAATGCCAGTCTGGTCCAAAACTTAAACCAAATTAATTAAACATATTTCAAATTAATAATTTATTATAATTATCTTAAATTATTAATTTAATTCGAGTTTAATTCATTGAATCGAATTTAAGAGTTGAGTTGGGTTGTCGTGTCAATAACATCTCATAAATTTATGTATAATATTTATATCATGTATATTTCATCTTTATTTTTTAAACAAAGTTTTAAAGATTGGGTTATTCTATAAAATTTAAAAATAAGAAAAATTTTAAAATTTTTTGAAAATTAATAATTTTCTAAAATTTCTTAAATTACATAGGATTTATATCTTTACCTTAATTAAAAAGGTCTTATAACAGATAAATTATTATTTGTATTAAGGAATGCATAAGCTGTATGAGTATGACCCCACTTCTCACACTCCTTACACGTTCATTTCATGATGGGTCCCTTGATGAAGCACTAAAAGTTTATTTAGTTATTTATATGTATTGAGATCTATACTTTATAATAAAGAATGTGATGCATTATCCCTATGATTTTTGGGTTTAAAAAAGGCAAGAGAATTATTATTTCAAATTCTATGTTTATACATACTAAAAGAATTTAACTATTCCATCCATAATTTAAAAAAATGTTATAAATTTATAAAAATTTCAATAAACAACTTCTTTATTAGTTAGTGGTAAAGTTATGTCAGCCGTATTTCTACTAGATGTTCGTTGTTTTTATTTCAATGATCAACTAGAAGAAACAATTAAATAAAAAAGGAATTTAAAGATGGCAAAACTGATTTTAACTTAAAAAATTAATTCAAATTAATTCGAGTTAGATGATATTGTATTGGTCTTGATCTAACTTAATTTTAAATTGTCTAATATCGAACGGATCTAGTTCAATTTGTTAAAAAAATCAAATTCGTTCTCATTGATTACAATATCTATTCAAACAAGTTAATTATTTGTTTTAGAAGTAAGACGTGATTAACTTTGAGTCACCTAATGAGGAAGCAAGAAAAGCTTCGTAAGGGATGGTCGAGTTCGTAGAGTGGAAGGGTTTGAGGTCAAAAGATCATGTGTTCAAATTATCTTATCTATATTCTCTCGATAGAGCCTGTCGTACTGGGCCTGTCTAGTACAGAGTATTCGATTGACGTAATTTGCAGATTATTCCGTCAATCCAGAGGTTTATCTACTACGCATCTAAAGAATAGCGACTGTGAGTTTCTTCGTTTTAAAATAAAAAAACCAGGAGAAACATTTTTGGGTGTGGTTGTTTTTTGACTAATGATTAGATTAACCATTTTGCTTATTTTAGTTATAATAACTAACCCACCTTCACAAGTTATCTAATTAACTACGTACAAACCCCTTTTTATTATAAAATTATTAAAAATTGACAAAATTTTTTAAAAATTCAGTGGATGATTACCTAAAATGACCAAAAGTTCCTTTTCATACAAGTCATTAATCTCCCTTAATTAAAACCTGTTAATTAATCAACACCATTCCCACCAAGTCAAGAACCGAATGCGCCGCGGTTTGAGTTCTACGGCGCCGTTTTATTATCTTGACTTCCGCTTTGACCCACCAAAATGCGACCGTTAAAATTCCTCTTCCCTCGTGTTGAAAAATTGAATATTATATTATATTTATATTTATCCGAAAAAATTAAATTAAAAAAATTGGGAAAATAAAAGCAAAAAGAGAATGATGAGAGAGAGAGAGTGCAGTTCCCACTAAAAGCTGAAACCTGAGAAAGAATTTGGTTGGGAGAGAGTGAAGCCTCATGAACTGATGAATCCGCCCGCAATGCAGACCGTCTGATTGTTGGACTTTTGGCGTCGTCTTCTTTTCATCCGTCCGATCTCTTGATCCACCATCGCCGTCAATGGGAGCCCGCTGCTCCAGATTCTCACTCTGCTGGTTCCACTCTCGCCTCAAGCCTTCCGTTCCCGAGTCCTCCTCCGACCTCGGTACGAACAAATTCCTACACGATGTAAGTGTCATTTTTGTAATATTCTCCAACGGTTTGTCCGATTCCGTCTTTTGACTTGTAGAGAACGGGGGCAAAAATGACCGAAGCGCGTGGCCGAGTTTCACCGAGTTCACTCTGGCCCAACTCAAAGCCGCCACGAGCGGGTTCTCCTCCGACAACATAGTATCGGAACACGGAGAGAAAGCCCCTAACGTTGTTTACAGAGGGAAGTTGGATAACGGCCGTTGGATCGCCGTTAAGCGGTTTAACAGACTTGCGTGGCCTGATTCGCGCCAATTCTCGGTCCGTTTTAATGCAGTTTTGCAGTGTTTTGTGTTCCGTTTGACTCTTTCCTTCTCTATTTTTTGTCACTCGAACACGTAACATCGATGTACAGGAAGAAGCGAGAGCAGTTGGGGGCTTGAGGAGTGAGTGGTTGGCGAATTTGATAGGATGTTGCTGCGAAGGGGAAGAGAGGTTGCTTGTTGCTGAGTTTATGCCTAATGAGACACTCGCTAAGCATTTGTTCCATTGTAAGATGATATACTCTGATGATGGTTTATGGTTGAATATCGAGAATGTCTTGAAATTTATGATATTTGTTTGTGGGTGTTTGATGGGTTGATCACTAACGGTCCGGAAAACGCAGGGTTTATGGTTGAATATCAAAAAATTTTTGAAATTTATGTCGTTTGTTTATGGGTTTTTGATGGGTTGATCTCTAATGGTGGGAATGATGCAGGGGAGAGTCAACCTATGAAATGGGCAATGAGGTTAAGGGTAGCCTTCTATTTGGCGCAAGCTTTAGAGTACTGTAGCAGTAAAGGGAGAGCACTTTATCACGACCTCAATGCGTATAGAATCTTATTTGATAAGGTGGTCATTTCGGTTCATTTCTGCTTGGTAGAATTCAGTTAAAGTTTGATTCTTTGGAATGCCAAATAGAGGTATATGTGATGTTGTTTTTGGGTTTTGATAGGATGGAAATCCCAGGCTATCTTGCTTTGGACTAATGAAGAATAGCAGAGATGGCAAAAGTTACAGTACCAATTTGGCTTTTACTCCACCGGAGTACTTGAGAACTGGTAAGGATTGTTCAACTTGGAAAATAGTGGAAAAGATTGTATTATATGCATTCATATGGGTCTGCAAATGTGAATGAATGTTAAAACTAAAGCTGATTCACGTTTCATGAATGTATTTTGGCAGGGAGAGTGACGCCAGAAAGTGTAATATATAGCTTTGGAACGCTGTTGTTAGATCTTTTAAGTGGCAAACATATTCCCCCAAGTCATGTAAGCATTGCTTTGTTAACAGTCATTAAATACTAAATGGTTTTCTGTCAACATGTTTAGTAATTCTGAGAAGTTTGGTGAATGCTTGTCTTCTACTAGGCTCTTGATCTTATTCGAGGCAAGAATTTCCTGATGTTGATGGATTCTGCTTTGGAGGGTCATTTTTCAAAAGATGATGGAACTGAACTGTTGAGGTTGGCTTCAAGATGTTTGCAGTATGAAGCTCGTGAGAGACCAAATGCCAAGTCCCTTGTCACTGCACTTATGTCTCTTCAGAAAGAAACAGAGGTAAGTTTAGGGGTTGATTCAGATGAACGTTCTAGTTAAGTTCTCTGTACTAGTTTGATTCTGTGACTAATTATTCTTATAACTTCTAGACTTCCAAATTTGTTGTTTGACACGGTCAGTTATAAGAATAATTATTTGGTGGGGCTAATTTTTACTTCTCATTTAACAGGTTCCATCTCATGTTTTGCTCGGTATTCAAAATGAAAGTTCAGTGTTAACTCAACCTTCTTCACTGACGCCTTTAGGTGACGCATGCTTGAGGATGGATCTCACTGCTATTCATGAAATCCTCGAGAAGATTGGATATAAGGATGATGAGGGGATTGCCAATGAGGTAAGACTAGTATTTTATGACTGCAAATGAAATAGCAATTAAAACATTGCTGAGGATGCTGGTTTCTATTCCGGAATAGTATCAAGAGCAAATGAGGTGAACAAAATGGAAGATAGACAATGATCCATAGGATGTTTATTTCTGCTGCAATTTCTTTTATTAGTTCACAACCATGAACTAAGTCATCTCATTTACTTCCTTCTGATCTTTATTGTTGCATCATCTTTGGAATGTTTGCTTAACTCTAATTGACTGCTCTATCTTCCTTCTTCATGAAGCAGCTCTCATTCCAAATGTGGACTAGCCAAATGCAGGAGACATTGAACTCTAAGAAGCATGGAGATGCTGCTTTTCGAGCTAAGGATTTTGCAACTGCAATTGATTGCTACACACAAGTAAGCCTTTCCTGTTCTCAATTCTCGGCTTGCACTTTGGGTTTAGCCTTGTGTGATTAGTCAATTTAGTTACAAGCAACCAAGCATGGTGGCTACTTTTGACTTTGAGTGAATGGGGTATCAAAATAGAGATCGAAACTGCACATACAAGAGTGTATATGAATATAAGATCCTTTTTGTTTGCGGGAGGAGCTAAGGTTTTCCCTTATGTCATTTGTAGTTCATTGATGGTGGGACAATGGTGTCACCAACTGTGTACGCTAGGCGGTGCATATCTTACTTAATGAATGAAATGGCACAAGAAGCTCTTGGAGATGCTATGCAAGCCCAGGTGGTGTCTCCTGAGTGGTATATTGCTTCGTATCTTCGAGCAACTTGTCTGCTCAGTCTTGGAATGAAGCATGATGCACAAGAAGCACTCAAAGATGGCATTAACTTGGAAACCAAAAGGAAAAAAAATTGAAGGTGTATAGCTTTCTTTATATATCACAAACTTCATCTAGGCTCGTGTATGTAAACAATTTTTCTTCTCTCTTGTGCTTTTCGGCTTTACAGAATTCTTTGACAGTAGTTTTGTTTAACTATTCATGGCCCTGCATAATCTTGATCTTTTGGTTTGACTAGTTGTTCGATATTACCAAGGTTTTAAACTGAGAACTGGACGTTACCGTTACTGCAATTGTGGTCGACCCTAATCTAAAACCATGCTTATTACTTGAACTGGAAACTCAAAGAGTGATCATAGCAACAAATAAGCTAACTCATTACACAGGTTTTTGTCACTTCTCATGGAAAATTAAATCTCAGTAACACCAGGTAAGAGAAAAAGAATATGTAGATCAACACCACCTTGTAAGATCAGTTATGCACAACATGTGAAACAGATGAATCCAAAATTCAAGTACCTACAAATTGATTTTATGGAGCAAGCATTATATATATATATATGGATTGTTAGTCACTCTGTAGACTACCTACCAGATCCCTTGTAAGGTTCTGCAGTCTACCTTCTTCAAGTACCATAACCTAAAATTCTTCTCTAACTCTTGTAACATAGCCAGTTACTCGAAGAAAAACACTTACTATAATCATTTCATAACTCCATTTTCTTCTACTTAGTAGTTCTCTCAAGGCATCATTTACAGAAGTTTAAGAAGGCACATTAAAGTGAAAAAGCCATGATACAACAAATGCAAAAACCATGCAAGCTAGCAAGAAATTTAGGAACCGGTGGCCATGCCAGAAGTTTCGTGTTTCTGAATGGGGGACTGATGTCGAAACCGTCTGCATTATTGCAGTGTTACTTGTCTCGTTCAATTGATCTATTGATTCTACCTCATTTTGCCCGGCAATATTGCGTGCAATAGACTGACAAATCTCACAGATCCTGGTAAACAATTAAGCAAACCAAATTAACACTGGAACACTAATAAACTCAAAGAGACAAAGATGGTACGATAAAATAACAGTTGGAGAAGCAATATAAGTCTAGGAACAAGGTAGATGACATCAGAAACCAAATAATTTGCGGGTTTTACATGATAAATACAGCTTCAGAACGAACATGAAAATGGTAAGTCCAAAAGTTTCTAGGCAATATCAAAACAGTCTGAAAAATTAATTGAGTTTCCAGATCAGAAAAGGAGTTTTCAACAAGATCAGTATTCAGATCCTTCAAATCCTACCTAATTGTGATACTATTCTACTGCACAAATCCAAAGAAGTGAGATGTCATAGTGTATGGCATAGTAATAAAAAATGATCTGAGGCACGCTAATCTGATATATGAATTTGTCACTCACAAGGCAATTACATAGCATCCAAACTGTGTACCTTCAGAAGCAAGTAGCAGACTCTATACCTACCTATCAAATGATTCTCAAATTTTACTTTTATCAAGGAGAGTGTTATGGCTCTATTTTTTCTCTGTTTTTTCCAATCAGAAAGGCACTTGGTGTTGGGAAAATGCACCTTTGAGCTTAGGCTCGTTAAGAAAAAGAAGCAAGGTATCTGCACTAAGCAGAGGCCAAAGCAAACAAACACCAACTAGGTGTCAAATCTCCATTTCAACAAAAAGAAAATTAACCAGAAAGAAGAGATTCTGAAATTCCTGGACACATCACGAAAACTAGTGTACCTTAATGCAACGTACCTCTTGACCTTTTACATGAACTTGTATAATAGAAGACTCAATCAATTCTCCACTTCACCTTTCTCATTACAATTCATATCCTTCCAATCATGCTTTTCTCTTCACAAACTAACTGAATAAAACTTTTGGTAACTCTTTAAGTAGATAGATGCTTCTACTGTCACTTTGTGTATTTATATGATGACAAGTTCGTGTGAAAATGGCAAGTCTCACCATGAATGGTCAAAAAGCATCAACAGACACGTGAAGGTCATGAACAACCACATGGGAATTCTCCATTTGGGATCGCAAATACAAGTTAAAAACACTTAAATTCTCAATGTTACCATTGAAAATGAGAGGCATCAGAGGTAGAACGGTAGAGTTTTGTCTACTTACTTGTTACCTCTAATCTTGAACCAAGTCTCTGCACACTGTTTATGAGCAGTAGCCAAATCACCCTTACAAGAGCAACCCAATTGCACAGGTAGACCTGATTCATGACTGTTACTCTCCAACCCAAGATGGCAAATCCTACAGTTTTTCTCAACTTTAGCCAAATGTACCTTTATCTCAGTTACTCCGTTCTCTGTCTCCACCTCTACAGAATAATCAGACACTGAAGATGCTCTCCTAGACTCCAAAACAACCCCATCAAAAACCTCCAAGTCCGAGACACACTCAAAACTATAGTCATCATAAGACCCACCAGCTGTTGAATAGAACTGCGACTGAGGAGATCCATCTTCTGCATCAGAGAAGCAGCCGATGTCAGTTCCGACAAGTGAACGAGGAGATGTCCCTTGCTCTATATCCACATGGGACATTTCCAAAGCTGACATTTCCAATGTCTTGAAAAGACCACGACTTTGGTTCTTCCTGGGGACTAACAAGAGATCTCAGGTGACATAAAGTTTGAATCTTTTCAGCGGTCTGAAACAATTCAACATATAATGAAGCGATTTAAAGAAGTGGGTATTGGATTAGGTGACGCTGCAACTCCATTACCGATTGCTTTCGTTAACCAAACTCAAGAGCCTAAATAAAACAAACAACAAAACGGAAACACCAAAGTTCGAAGCTTTAGCTTCATTACCCAACAATGCACTCACATTACGAACATATATAGTAAGAAAGAAAGGACCTTTGGGGTGTTTCAGACATGAAGAGTCATGTTTTTGGGTATTGGATGAAACTTTGGACTGAGCGGCACTGCAAAGTTAGGAAACAGAAACGTGCAGTGGGGTCTGCCGAGGAGATTTCTGTGATTAATGTAAGAAAAAACACTTGGGCAATTGTTAGGATATTTCATGTTGTAGCATATGACATCGTGTATCTAAGATCATCTCTGATTAGAATCTTTACTGTGATCCAACAGAGTTTTACATCTCATGTACAAGTCCTACACTTATGACAAATGAGTAAACCTCAAGCAAATGTCTCCTGTGCCCTGTAAATTTCCTAGGACTCCTATACAATTTTAGCCAGAACAGGAACATATAAGTTAAAATTAATTATTAAAAATTTAAGTCAATCAATTTAATAATAAAATTTTAAATTATCTTAAAATTTTGATTTAATAATTTTAAATAATTTTTAATAATAAAAACTGATCAATTTATTAAATAATTGACTATTTTTTTATATAAGAAAGTCTCTAATAATCATATTTCAAATTATTTAATTTAATTTAATCTTTAATCAGTTTTATACGGTTTAATATTATTTGAACCTTTTAAGCCTTAAACCTTTTGTTTTATCGGTATAATTTTCAGTTCGATTTTTAAAACATTAGTTAAAATGTCATTTTCATTTTTTCCCAAGAAAAACAATGTCAAATTTCATTTTCATTTTGTTGGTGATATCTAAATGTTGCATTTCAAAATAAAAATCTATCATTTCTTACATGAGTTCAAGAAGTGGTATTTTTTTCAATCAAGTTAAAAAATATGAGGTCATTGTAGGATTAATTTGTACGTTAATGCAGCAATATGTTTAATTAATTGTATTAGTTGAGAAACATAATACATGACCTTTTGATACATAGGAAGTTTAATTACAGGGATAAGAAGCTGCAATTTAGTCATTGGAAGCAGTGGACCAGGCATGGACCACATCAACGTCCTGTAAACTCACGTCGTATGCACCTTTGCGTGAAATACACAAAAGCTAACGTCTTTAGACATATAATATACCATCAAAATAATAAAGAAAATAAAATAAAACAAAGCAATGATAAAAGAAAAAAAAAGGAGATAAATTCCAATAAAATGCATAATGTAAAGCGACAAGAAGATAAAAAGATTGAAAAGGATAGGTGACTGAGTAGAAAATAGTGTTTAGGCTAAAACCCAGATGCTACATTCCATTTTGATGCTTGAATCTGCCAAAAAATGGTGGATGAGCCATCATTGTTGTATCAATCTCTTCAACTTTATGTCTAGACTTATTACAAGACAGGAGGATTGACATTCTGGTTTCTAGTTTCTGTGTTCAAGTTGTGCTGATGATGCAGTTGAATGTTAAGAGAATCATCAAGAACAAAGATTATAAGAAATCATATCACATATGAAAGTAGTCTTACCTTTTTCTTTTTATGTTGTTAAATAACATGAGAGAAGTTGCTGTGGAGTTTTACCAAATATCCTGTTTTTTCCTCACTTCAAACAGGAGTAGGTAGGCAAACAGGAACAACCTAGCTTAAAGAAGTAGCCATCAAATTAGCTGGGATATATTTCTTGTGTTTGTTCACCAAAACCAGATGATACTTGAGGATTTTGGATTGATCCCAATACCATAACAGACAATTTTTGAGTTCCGAGGTATTTAAACAAACTGCAGTATTATATCATCACAAACACTTCAATGGCAATTTATGTGTAAAATTGTCAGAAATGGGGAGCAATGGAAAGAAGAATAACATTGAAGTTTTCATATCATTTGCAGCTTTGATCATAAATAATGCTGATTAAGTTCATTACACATTAGGGGTCTCCTTGCAAGTGTATCTAATTTGTGTCTGTGAAGGGTGGCGGTACCCTAACCTTTCCCTGGAAACAAGATTGACAATGCAGTTGCAATTGCCAGTTCCCTGACCTGGGGAAACAAGAAGCAAAAATGGAGTTTACGAGGGATAACCACACGGTCCTCATCAACTATACATAATAATAGTAAGTTAGTAACGAAATGTATTAGTAAAGGAAACTATGCATAGCCAACCTCAGATACTCCTAAAGAGTAACTTCAATGAGTTGAATAAAGAATAAGGGTGAACCTCCTCAGGATTTATATGGTTGGCATCTTTATGCACTGAAGCTTGAATATATTCACCCTTTTGTGCAGCTATTCGTCAATTCAACAATGTTGCTTCAAGAATCCTATGAACCAAAGACGCCATGAGCTAAGAACTCCATTATTTGGTACCAGACATACTTAACACTCCCCTCAATAAGAATATGAAAATAGTCTCTCACTACATAATCACAATTCCGGCCACTGAAGCTAATCAGCATTACTTGTAACAGCCACTGTTATTGCCTCTCCTTTTTCTTCGGCATCATTCATGGTTTACATGTTTTAGGTCCATCTGGTCAATTAAATAAGCATTGAACAATGATCTGACATCATGCTATTTTCCACCAAGTGCTAACTCGTATTTAGCACAGAACAAAAAAGAGAGGGCGTAACAGTTCAAATTCACATCACAATGATATGAACACCTATTAACTTGATGTTACTCTAATCAAGATGGTATGATCCCTTGCCCCGGTTCCCCGGGACTCCTTTGCAACCACGATGCAAGAGATATCTTGCTGACATCATCATCACATATCACTCCAACCCACTTTTGAGCCACGCCATATTACTAATCTCAGTTGCTACTGCAGCCAACTCGAAACTAGGAAACGTTGAGGGCTCCAAGAAATCCACAAATTCAGGGCCCAGCAAAGAGCTCTGATTTTGACTACTTTGGCCATGACAACAACCATGGCCACACTGGTGAGGAACCAACTGCTCATTATAAACTCCCTCAAGCAATCTGCAGATCCAATCATCTGATTTTGAAGCATGAAGTAAGGATCCTTGCATCGGAACTGGTCTTGTACATGATGTTGCAATTTCTGGCTTTTCAATTGTATTGAAAATACTAAAAGCACTTACACGCGGCACAGGACGGAAAACGGTAGTGAGGTCTTCTGCTTCGTGACTTAAAGGAATTTCTGACAGAGGCTTGTCATCCTGTTGGTCATCCAAATTATCACCAGAGCTTACATCTTTTAATTCCAAAGATTTAAATGAACTGACATCTCCACCCGAAAAAGTTTCCTCGGAAGATGCTTTGACTATGTCTAAGCTTGCATCTTGCTCAACATTTTGAGATAACATCCTCTTCCTCTCAAACTCTGTGTTCCGGCGCCTTAGACTGGAATTCCAATGGTTCTTTATAGCATTATCTGTTCTCCCTGGTAGTAGCCTAGCAATCACAGCCCATTTGTTTCCATGGACGGCATGTGCTGCAGCAATGATTTCATCCTCCTCCTCTGCAAAAACATCAAATTTGTCATCCCATGCACTAACGTACTAAAAACTCTACTAACACGTTCAAAACTCCATCGCAAAAACCCCACAACAGAATGAATTACATTCTCATAACACATCCCCAGACTCATGTTAGAGACTCCCAAAGGAGGTTTAATTTTTCCTGAGTAAAACGTCCTATCAAGTTATGTAACGGCTCATTAAACATAACACGCACATAAAGATAAATACTTTCAGTCTCAATCACATGTTAAATATGTCAAGAACAAGAAAAGTTCCACATTTCCTCAGCGCCGGGCTATTAACTTAGTGATCTCAAACACATTCAACCTGACATTTCATATAAAAGCCTCATTTTTAGTAAACTAGTTTCACTGCCGAAACCAACTGGCAAATAAGTTCGACGCAATGACACCAAAAGCTGAAAAGCTTTTTCTATTTTCCGATCATTCCGTTCAATTTCAAGCCCATTAAAATCCCAAAGCACAATCAGGGAAACTTACTCAACCATTAGTTTCAATTCCTCAAAATCAACAATAGTGGAAAAAACAACCGAAAAAGGGAAAATTTTGCGACATACCAGTAAAGGGCTTCCGCATAACGGAGGGGTCAAGCTGATTACACCATCGGAGACGACAAGACTTCCCGGATCGACCCTCGATTCCACGAGCAATCAAGCTCCAATTTCTCGCACCAAACTTGCCCACTAATCTACTCAGTATCGCATCCTCTTCCGGGGTCCAAGGACCCTTCACTCGAACTCTTCCAGGTTTCCCACTTCGCTGACCATCTTCTTCGGAACCCATCATCACGGCGTCGTCTCCGCTGCCACTTCCTCCGCCGTCTACGGTGATTCCGACAGTCATCTCGTCCACTTCCACCATCCTTGTTCGCTCTCTGTCTCCCTGCCTGCGCGTTTCCGCTTAGCGTTTGAAATTTAAATGTCTTTTAGTTTTTGTTTCGCTTTATTACATGCTAAGTAATTCAAAGTCGCCCGAGCATGTGATGTTCGGTCAAGACTTCACGTGACTTGTGGTACGGATTTTTATACATGACCCAAAACCGGATTGACAGAGGATCCGGTTAGAAATGGGCTAGGGCTCCGATTTAAATAATTGTTGGATATCATTTACAGGCCAGTGGCCTATTTTCCAAGACCCAACTCATTATAGGCGGAATAATTATGCATGTCAATGGCAGGGCCGGGCCGGGCCGGACCATGACCCGACAGGCTAGAGCTGACCGACCTGTGGCCCCGCCCGACCCGACCCATTTGGTTATTTAAAAAAAATAAAAAAATCATTCAAAATCTGAATTAAATTAAAGAATTTGAAATATGATTAATAGAAATTGTTTTTAATTATTCATCGAAGAATTTATAATTTAATTTAAAATAGAAACTATTAAAAAAATAATTGATTTATTTAAATTTATAAAAAATGTAAAAAGCGACCAATTAATTAATAAATTGATCATTTTTAACAAAAATTATTAAAATAATTCAAACTGAAAAAGTTAAACACTAAATTAAAAATTAGTTACCTTAAAATTTTCATATTTAAACCCATTCAATTTTTTAATCATTGATAATTATGTGATCGTTGACTTATAGAACACTATATTTAAAGTAAACCATACCAATCTTTGATTTGGTCCGATTTCCATGATATATTATATATGTACATATATGGTAAACTTTAGAAAATTTTCATATATTTAAAATTATTGAACAAAATATTTACAATTTTTATTTTAAAAATAAAAATTATAAATATTTTGGATATTATATACAGAATAATGAAATATCATTTACATGGTAACATAATTTAGTTCTTAAATCTAAATTAAATAAATTGAACTCATTTTAAATTAATAATTTATGATAATTATAATAAGTTATTAATCAAAATCAAATTTAGTTAGTTCATTTTGAGATTAAGAGTTATATTGAATTGTCATATAAATAATATTTGATTTATATATATGATATTTATTAAATCGTTATATATATATATATAATTATATAAGAGCTTCATTAAATTATTCAATTGCAAATAATAATAATAAAGAAGTTGATTTGATTAAAAAAATGAAGATAACTCTTTTTAATATATTCTCAAATATTAAATAATTCAAAAAAATTATTTAAAAAAACTCATATAAACAAGTTGTTAATGACATATCACCAATTGAAATTTACAAATTTATCCTCTCGTGTTGGATGGTATTAGAGTATTATTTATTTAGTTAGCTTATCTTCTGTCATAACAAATGACGACCATTCCTGGAGACTTTTTGCACTGGAAGGATGACGGATTTGAATGAGACTAGGGTTATTTTATATATGGTGCCTTGTTCAACAAGCTTGGTTTTGATTTTAATATGTTTTTTAAAATAAAAATGAGATATATTGTAAATACTATCAACTACAAGGCACAACTTGCATTTTAATAATGTGTTAAAAATTAGACTGGAAGTTAAACTGGTAAGATAAAAAATTTAAGGTTTAAAAGATACAGCACTGTCGTAAAATAGACTATTATTAAATAAAATTCAATAATTCAAAATATGATTAAAAGAGATTATCCTTATACACATCAACAAATTTGGAATTTAGTTAAAGAAATGATATTGTTAAAGGATTTTAGACACGGGTATTTGACAATTTTTATGCGTGTATCTTTTCAGTACATTTATTTATTTTAAAAATGATTTTTTATTTTAATTAACTAACAAGCATTTTGTAGTATTAAAAAGTTCAAAAAAAACTTTATATTATACACTTTATAATGTGCATAATAATCATTCATATCATATGATAATTTTTGTTAAAATAAATTGAGAAATATTAAACATAATATTTTAAGTATCTGTTGGATGAACTTTTGGAAGGCCATTAAGTACTTTTCTCCAACACAGAAACCTTTTTTAAGAAAAATGAGTGTTTACCTGTAAAATAAAAACGCACTTCTTTAATAGATATGACTTTTTTGGCTGTCACAATATAGTTTTTTAAGAAGCTCAAAGTTGGAGCTTCTCAAAAAAGCTCTTTTTAGCTAGATTTTTCAGATAAATTAATGAGTCTATTTTTTAGTTCTTTTTGCCCTTATGTTTTACACATAATTTCCACAATACCCTCAAACTCGTCTCTGCGTTTATTATGTATTTAACTATTTACTCAACTTTATTTTGAGATTTATATAATATTATTTGACTTTTTTATATCTTTTAATATTTATTTTCGATATTAGTTTATTTATGGTATAATCTATATAAAAGATTTTGTTAGATATATTTTCATTTGTGTTTTTAAATGGTTTAAAATTATATAATAATTAATATATTGTGCTTTACATATTGTTTAATACACTTTAAATAATATTTATATGCATAAATAATTTTTATTACAAAATAAAATATAGTTAAAATTAAAAGTACTTTTTATTTTTATGTTGCCAACAGTACTGCACGAAGCTCTTTCAAAAAAACTTTTTTTTAAACGAAAGCCAAACAGTTAACTGGCTTCTTAGAAAAGTCCTTCTCAGAAAAAATTTACAGAAACATATTCTACTAATAAAAGTTCTACTGATGTAAGCTCAATCAGAGGCTAAGTTTCAAATATTACAAAATACATAATAAATTATTTCATTCATAAAATATTAATTTACTACAATTGACCATAATAATATTATTCCCTACATTCTAGATTTTTTTTGTAATAAACATTCTTTTGAGCTTTGAATAAACTTTAATACATAACTGAGTCGCTATTGTGCGACAGTGCGAGTGTAAGGTCAACCAAATGTTGCTTCGAATGCAAGTATACGAACTCTGGGCTCTAGCCATGATGTAGATGATATAGCCTTGTGAAGTTTCCTATTATTCTCAAATTTGCAGTAAGTTTCTTCCACGCTGCGTCATCTAGCCATGGATAGACTTCAAGAATGTGATGTTCCCATACTGTAACTCAAGACCTTTCTTGGAAGGGAAAGGAAAATCTGCAGGAAGATATGGAATAAAATCATAACTTCAAATCGTTGACTCTGCATATATATATATATATATTCAAAGTTGGAAAGATGGCGATGATGCAGCCGCAGGTGGCTAACGGAGCATTGTCAAAGGAAAAGGTCTCAACAATGGAGGCGAAATGACAGTTGTATGAAGATGATATTAATTAAGATATTGGAACGGATCAATGGCTTGCCTAGCGGTGGCTTATCTGTGATATTTCATATTTTGGATTAAAGAGATACTTTTTGCCGACTTCTTGAATATGAGGTTATAATTTTGATTTACGAAACAGTCTTTTTATATAAAAAAAGGGAATATTATCTATATTAATGACCGTTTCTGGACTTAAAAGGTGGAACGCTCGCTGGCGCTCCCACTCTCCGGCCTGACATTGTGTGAGGGAGGTAAATCACGGTCTGATCCCAACCAGCTTTTTGGAAAGGCGATCCAGTGTTCGGTGCGCACAAGGAGTCACCATATTAGATGAACTCCCACACTACCGTTTCTGAATATTCACAAAGTGAGGAG
>JAOSBM010000005.1:150009-161343 GCA_027568955.1 Erythroxylum tenue
ATACACATATATCACAATTTGTACAATCATAAGTGTTTAATAATGCACATGAATGAAATGAAATATGTACAATGCATGTCCATGACAATCCCGGGTATCTTTCCATCAATTTTTCTTCACAAAACCATTCCCATATCAAAACTCATCTAAGTGTAATTTATACTTAGGTTTATGCCTCACTAAAACCATTTAACTCACAATTCATTTCTCATGACTTACTTCAGATTTTTCTAAAACACACACTTTCAGTTCCACTGTTCATGTTCAATTAGAAAGTGACAATGAGGTAATTTGGTCATACCTCTTCTAGAAAAGTGTTCCTCTATGTCTTAAGTTTCTATTGACACCAAAATCATTCAATTCGGTTCAGTAATTTGGAAGATACGCCTCAAACATTTTCAGGTTGTTGATAGACAAAAACAGTGTACTATGTATAACTTCCATCCAAAATTTGAATATTTTAAAGAATGAATCAAAACTCTACTTCTTCAGATAATTTGTAGCCCTATTTCTCTACTTTACTCCAAATGAAAATCCGTCTCATTTAGAAGACTAAATATCAAGAAATAGCCTAAACATTGAAGTATGTTAAGTAAATTAATCCTATTTCACTTTTCCAACAGATTCCACATTTTCATTTGATCAATTTATTTTAAGTCAATCTGGAATGCTACCAATTTTTGTGGAGAGATAGAATAATGTGTTAAGAATCAAATGGTTTTAGAATCACTTCATTTGGGGGTCGAATGGTAAAGTTATGGCCAAAAGAATCAAACATGATTGTGTCCCCAATCATATTGAACCTATTTTGGAACAATTGACATAACTTTCACTAGAGATATCTGTTTGAAGTCATTCTTAGATGTTTTGAAAGAGGACTTCTAGATCTACAACTTTCATGAAGATCTCAGGGCGATATTTTTGCCATTTAGAGGGTCAAAAATTGCAACTTACTGTAGTTGTTCTGCGTATGTCCGTTTAACGGACTTTGACGGGCTTGGGGTGCTTTCCAGACCCGAGAAGGTCCGTTTAACAGACATGGACTAGTCTGGCGGCCTTTTTAGACCTGAGAAGATCTGTTTAATGGACTTATTATCCGTTTAATGGACATTTGTGACCCAAAACTCCCTCCAAAGCCTGTCCAATGGTTCCTACATCCATTCTAACATCATATACACCCATAATCTACTCAAATTCACCTCTTCTAGTGCAATTATTACTCCATAACCATTCAAATACCAATTATAATTCATTCAGTCAAAACATAACACAATATAAACATCCATCTGCAACTTTTGCTGCATCCAGTTCCTAATTTCATGTCAACATTTGGGACTCTTAAAGACAAAGTTTAAATTCAATGTCTTCATAAGAAATGTATTCATATGCCTCTAGTTTAATAGAAACTAAAAATCATCTCAATTGCACAACTATAGAAGAAGTTATGGGTAAAAGACTAAAGCATACTCAGAGACCATATTGGTGCTAACATTTTTCCAGCTCAACTACTAAATTTTGTTTCCAATTCTTACCCTAACACAACTCATACGAAGATCACTTTTTCTACCTCATCACTCCTCATTCTCAACTCCATTTCAAATCAAAACATTCACAAATCAATTCATGATCTATATTTGCTCATTATTCAAAAACAGAACATATTCATTTTCCTATTCTTAAATTGATTTTCCATACTCATCCTAACACCATTATGTGGATCATCCAACTTCCAAAACATCTCTATAACAAATCGTGGGTCATTAATTATCATTCACAATTACAAAAAATTGAAATTTACATAGATTTTTCACCATCCACGTCACACACACAACTCACAAAATCAAGTCATCAATTCTACATTTCTTATCATTCTAGTTTCATTTTAATAATACCCATAACATTTAAAGCATAACTTACTTGTTTTAGCTTCAATTCTTCAAACTCTTCAAGAAAATCGAAAGTCCCTAACTTCACCAACATTCCACGATGATCATCATCTTGAGGTTGAAAGGCTTGGGTTTTTGGCGAGAATGAAAGAGAAAGCAAGGTGAAAGAGTAGTACGAAAGATGAGAGGGTTGGGTTTAGTGTGGGTGGAGATTTGAAGAATTAAAACTCATGAAGAAGAGAAGAAGAGAAGCTACGAAAATGATGGAGAAAACAAAAATAAAACACCAATGGCCTTTAAGTGAGAAGCATCATGGAAGAACAACATAAAAAGGGGATTAAATGCTTAGTGGACTTAAGACATTGTTTGGTAAGTGACAAAATAGCTTAAATCCAATTTCTATTTTAATTGTCTCCCAAATTTTCAATGACACTTGTCAATAAATCCTAAAATCATTTATCAAAATTTTCATTGCCATTGGACAGTAATTTCTACTACCATTTATCATTTGTCTTGTCACTCAGCATTTTTTCTAGTCCAAAAATTACCCCAAATTTTTCTAAAATTCTCCAAAATTTCTCTATCAACAATTACACTCTCCAAATCAATTTTCAATACAAACAAACCAAAATTCTCAATAACAATCAAATTTATAAACAATTATACCTGGAATGTCAATGAATGCATGTACAATCATTTCAATGAGCAACATTTCACTATTCACTTATATGCATATGTCACATTATGCATGAGCATGAAAAGAATGCATGTCTAAGCTCTCATTGATCACTCATATTTACTATTCTATCCTCTTAGTAGGTAATGGGATGTTACAACTCTCCCCTCCTTAAAAGAAATTTCGTCCTCAAAATTCTTACCTGCTTGTTCAAACAAGTGGGGATATTGTCTCCTCATATGCTCCTCCGTTTCCCATGTAGCTTCCTCAGTTGAGTTGCTTCTCCATAGGACTTTCACCAATGGAATGTCTCTGTTCCTCAACTTCTTGATCTGCGATCCCACAATCTTGATCGGCTCCTCCACTTAGCTTAAGTTACTAGCAACCTCAATCTCCTGAGCCGGTATCACATGTGACGGATCCAATCGGTATCTTCGAAGCATACTCACATGAAACACATTATGCAATTGAGACATCTCATTCGATAAAGCCAACTTATAGGCCAAAGGTCCTATCCTCTCAATGATCTCATCAGGACCATTGTACCTAGGGCTCAACTTGCCCTTTTTACCAAATCTCAAAACTCCTCTCCAAGGTGACACTCTTAGGAAAACTCTGGCGCCCACACTATACTCCATATCACGTCAGTGTTGATCCACATAACTCTTCTGTCTATCTTGAGCTGCTTTGATTCGCCTTTGGATCAACTTTACCTTATCTATTGTATCTTGTATCAACTCTGGGCCTTCAACTATTCTCAAGCCCTCTTTATCCCAATATAATGGTGACCGACATTTTCTACTATACAGTGCTTAATACGGTGCCATTTCGATACTGCTGTGGTAATGGTTGTTATAGGCAAACACTATCAATGCCATATATTGATCCCAAGCTCCTCTAAACTCCAATACACCAGCTCTAAGCATATCCTCAACAATCTTGATTGTCCTCTCACTCTTCCCATCTGTCTGAGGATAAAATGTTATACTGAAGTTTAATTTAATGCCCATAGCAGACTGCAAGCTCCTCCAAAATATTGAAGTAAATCTGGAATCCCTCTCCGATACTATGGACACTAGAACCCTATGCAGTCTCACCACCTCATTCACATATTTTCGGGCTAACTGATCAAGTGAGTTATTCTCTCTCACTAGTAAGAAGTGAGCTGATTTAGTCAACCAATCCACTATGACCCATATAGCATCATGCTGCCTCGGAGTCTTAGGCAATCCCATGATGAAGTACATAGTGATCCGTATTTCTTCAGATATATATATAGTGGTCATACACCATTATTGTGTATTGAAATAAGAAAGTCTCTACAATGTGTACAAATTCACCTCTCCCATACATTATAAATTACAGCATCAAATTTTGGATCCCAAAAAATTCTTTCTAAAAAAATGCAATAAGTACTTATAAACAACAGTATTTATCTAATTAATGTATAAAATTTAGATAAAATAAAAAAGATTAAAGAATATATTTTATTTACCTCAAACTCCTAATAATAAAAATCCTTTGTCGGCTATGAGACATTCTTCCATATATAACCCTCAAGATCTATCCTCTCCTTGAATTAGGATGAGATATTTCTTGAGCACGTTCCAGATGGAACCAAGCTAATATATAAGTTATTTGTGATCATTTTAAAATTAAAACCCATAACTTCAGTATAGACCTATGGTGCTATCATGTACTACAAAATTTTTAGAATTTTACTTACAAATTGTTGACAATTTTGATGTACGTTTTTCCATCAACTCCCTTAGCTCCAGGTTAGAGGTCGCCTCCTTCATATGTAACGTTTACCCCTGATATCTCCGTCGGTATAGGGGTGGTGGATGGTGTAGAGATGGCAGAAGGTGTAGCAGGGCTGTTGGATGGTGTAGCAGCAGGTTCAAAAGGTGATGCCTCATTTGGATGTGCAGTAGCATCTGCAAAATGTGATGCTTCACCTGGAAATGCACTGGCTTCTTCAAATTGTCGTAACCTGAACCTTGGCTGCATCATATCCTGTTTCCCTTTGGTGGCATATTTTTAACCTAAAATTCACATTTTGTTGAATTTCCAGTAATAGAACAATATAAATTCAATATATAACAATATATTATTGATGTAATAATATATTTATTCATATAATATTCTATTACAAACACAAATTAATCACTATCAGCACTTAATTGTAAATCAAAATCATCATCATCTTCTTTTTCTAAAGAATTAGAATTAAAAAATGTTATAACTTTTATTTAAATATTAACTATAATTACCTCTCAAATGGATACATCCATCAATATTGAACTAGACCAGCAAGTTTAGTTTCGTGTGATAAATGTATGAGTAGATGCTCCATACAGTCAAAGAAGTTTGGAGGGAAAATCCCTTCTAATTTGCACAAGATAATTGGAATTTCCCTTTTTAATTTTTCCATTTCAGCCAACTTTATTTCCAATGATGTTAAGCTTTTGAAAAAACAAACTTAATTCTCTTATAGCTTCCCAAACCTGATTCAGTAGCAACTCCCGAAATGCAATTGGAATTAGCCTTTGCATAAACACATGACAATTATGACTTTTCATCTCAAATAACTTGTACTTCCTCATGTCCATACACCTTGCCAATTTTGAAACATAACCATCGGGAAACATCATACTTTTCAACCATTCACACAAAATTTCCTTTTGTTTTTTTGTTCAAAATGTAACATGCTTTCGGATATTTACCAGTGTGAAGATCTTTATCTAACTCATTCCTTCTACAAAAAAATTTCAAATTAGCTTATGATTTTGCATTATCCTTTGTCTTCCCTTCAATGTTTATTATGGAGTTGAACAAATTGTCAAATATATTTTTCTTAATATGCATCACATCTAGATTATGACGTATTAAATTAATTTTCCAATATGGAAAATCCCAAAATATGCTACTTTTTTCTAACCAAAGATTTTACTAATGCTTGTATTAACTTCATCAGCTTCAAGTTTTGTATTTTTCAATAACCCTAGTTCATCAATCTCCTACAATATCTCTTCACTAGCTTTATGAGGGGTAGGAGGTGTTTGTACTATCCTATTTTTAATGAAATTTTATTTATTGCATCTAAATGGACGATCTAGAGGAAGAAATTTCTTGTGGTTGTCAAACCAAGATGTTTTGGTCCCATTTGGAAGATAAAATGTATAAGAATCATTGCCACAATAAAGACAAGCCAATTTTCTTGTTGTGCTCCATCCAGACAACATAGCATACATTAGGAAACCACTAATAGTCCATATCAAAGTTACTTTTAACAAAAAATTTTGTTTAAGAGACACATCATATGTCTCCACTCCATATTCCCAAAGATGATGCAATTCAGATACTAATGGTTGTAAGAGTACATCAATTTTATGATTTGGATTTTTAGGCCTTAGCACAATCACTGTCAAGAACATATATGCTTCATTTATACACATCCATGAAGGTAAATTAAAAGGAGTAATTATGATTGGTCGTGATGAATATTATTAGTCGGATTGACCAAAAGGTTGGAATCCATCCATCGACAATCCCAACCCAACATTTTTACTTTCAGCTGCAAACTTATAATGGGTGTTATTGAAATATTTTCGTGTGAGTGCATCCGATGGATGGCTCATTATTCCATCTTCCTATTCATGTTCATCATGCCATCTAATGTGAGATGTAATAACATTAGAGGCATATAGTCTTTGAAGTCTCGGAGTAAGAAGGAAATAATATATTCACTTCCAAGGTACTAATTTTTGTTTTATAGTACGCTTCCTAGGTTTGAACCTAGATTGAACACAAAATTTGCACTCTTGTAATTCCATATCATCTCCCCAAAACATCATACATCCTAATTTGCAAAAATCAATTTTTCAACTGACAAAACCCCTAATAAGTTTCTTCATACTGTAAAAGTTATAAACCATTGTATGATTAGGAGGCAATGATTCATTATACTAAACAACAATTTCAACAAAACTTTGATCAGAAATATGCGCTTCAGAATTTTTGTTCAATATTCGAGCAATTGAAGATAATTGAGTCATGATATCACAATTTGGCCATAATTATTGGTTAACTTATTATAGTAAGTCAAAAAATTGTTTTGCATGTGGGTTTGGTTCTTCCTCAAGATTCTTTATATTTTCCTAACAGGTATAACCGGTTGCATCATAAATCATTTGGATGTAAGGTTTTCAGTTGCATTCACATTACTTATTTTAAATCTAGTCCCCCTTTCAAACTCATCCATATTTATTTACGGGTTTACTTCATTACCCCTTAAGGTGCTACAAATTAATGGCTCCCCATATCATGTCCGCTTAAAATAATTTGGAACAAACCCTTTTCTTAACAAATAGGGATTGACTTCATCAATAGGAAGAAAACGAATATGTTTTCAATTTTTACACTTTTTATATGGACATCTAATCTTTGGGTCATCCATGTATGCAGTGAATAAAAGCTTTAACTCCCTCAACAAACTCAGGATTAATGAAAGCATCAGGTGTTAATCGTCTATACATATAAGATCTATCAATATTACTCTTTTATGCAAAAATGTTATTTAAAAAAGTGATTTCATAGTTAGTATCCTTCATTTCTCCTAACTTTATAGAATATTTAATCTTTACTTTACATAACATTCCCTAAGTTTTTACAGGTCTCTGACCATTTCCCCTCGAAATTGAAACTAACCTATCCTACCATATAAGTTCACAATTAGAATACTCAATCACAACCAATTCTACCTTAGTGATTGGACAATCACCACATTCTAACTCATAATAACCTTACATATGAACTGTAATTCATACATCTAACCATCAATTATTCTAACAATATTCTAAATATAAACAGAAGATGGACGACTTAATTGATAGGCAACATATGTGAGTACATATCAGTAAAATAAAACAATATGCCAACCAATTTCCTGTAAAAAGTGACATTAAGAAGTAAAAAAAGGTACATATATGTATTAAATCCAGCACCACATTGAGCAATCACATTAAAGTTCAAGAAATCATGTTTGAATTAATCACCTACAAGTTGATTTGCAAAGTTTGAAATTAAACAAGAACTATGGTATGTGTCCTTGTTATATCATATGAATCAAGAAATCAAGTTCTCGTTGTGACTCCTAGGCTCATGAAATTTTTCACCGATAAGCTTTATGGGAGCTACAATAGAGGTTTCTAGCCTATATAATGTCCTAGGGGTTTATTATGTAAAGAATTGTCATGTCTATTAAACCTATGAATTTATTATATTAATATTAAGGTTGAATTAATCACAATGAAGTTTAAGTATTCATGTTTGAATTAATCACCTACAAGTTGATTTACAAAGTTTGAATTTAAACAAGAACTATGGTAGGATGTGTATTCAAGTGATATAAGCCTTCTATTGTTCTATACAAAACAATTATATTCCAAGTTTTTAGGTTCTATATATAGTGAAAGTTGGATTATAATCAGAAAAAATAATGAGATCCTCTTATCAATTTGCTAACAGATAACCAATTTAAATAAAAAGATGGTAATAATAGAACTCATGTTAGAAAAAAATAGACCATGATCATATAAGAGTCACGAGAGAAAAGATTCATTTAAAGATATATAAGAATTAGAAAAGGACCAATATTAGAAGTTATATTGGATTAATAATGCAATTAATCATTGTTTTGTGAATATTGAAGTTAAGTTGTTGTTTATGCCTTTTTGTAATTCATCTTAATGGAGAAATATTAGGAGAGTGCTCAATATCTATGAAGAGGTATTGGAATATAATTGCTATGAAGATGACTTAGTGAGGATGGATGATTGGGCAAGAAGAAATCATATATGGAAAATAAATGGAACCTTCCTTAGGATTAAACATTTGGACTTCTTTTAACAAAAGAATTAGGAATTTCACTTATACAAGTAAAAGCACTAGGGACATATGGCATGTTGATCATATGGATTCTAAGTAACATAATTCGGAACATGTGATGCCCTAACCAAGCAGTCTAAATACATATGAAGATCACCTTCCAATCTTGTCCAAAACCATATATATATAAGAATGAAGAGACAAGATAAGATTGAAGCACTCATAAGTAGCTAAATAGTATTAACTTAGTAATAGAGAAATAACAATCATTGTAGTTGCATGACTTGAATTACATTTGAATGTCCACTAATTTTATATAGATCAATAGTGCTAAAGAAAGAATTAAAGAAAATTATGTAGTATATATCAAATTCAAAAGGTCCCACACACATAGGAGTACAAGCCTTAATAATGAATTTCACAATGTAACAAGATGTTATAAAAAATACGCAACTTCACTCGTTATAAAAATGTGTCCCAATACAATAACAATTTAATGTTTAAAAATCCTAAACATAAGCCAGTTAATTTGTTTAAATTTCACTTGCATCGAATGAAAAATATACTTTTCTAGGAGTTTGTCATACATTGAAATTTCATTGAAATAAACAACTATAACCTACCTATATATGTATACAATACTTAATTCATTAACTTCATAAAATATTAAGTGCATTAGTAAGACCAAATTAAATAGTTACTTAGTCATATAATCTAAATTAGATTCATTGTTTCGAATTATACAAGCAATTGTCCTAATTGTAGTAATTATACAAATTTAAAAAGAAATTTTCATGATAAAACCAATAAACAAAATCTTAATATATGTTATGTAATGAATAGATCCACTCTCTTGCCTCTCAAACTCTCAACAACTTTATTATGCCTATGATCACTCCCATAATTCATATGTAATCTATTTATACTTAAAATAAACTAAAACATTCATTAAAAACAAAAACTAACCATTTAATGGTTAGAACTGTAGCATTGGTCAATTAATTTTATTACAAACTTGTGGTATCAAACCTTGAATCATTCAAAAATTCACAAAATTTAAATATATTATGAAATATTAACAAAGACATAAATACTACTAAACTAAATATGCATTATAATCTAAAAAGGAAATAATTATGACTAATAGAAAAAGGAGAAGCCAACAATCTTACTTGCCAAAGAAAACTGATGTTCTTAATCTTAGGAAGGTTCTTCCGTCAACTTAAAATTTTCCTATAGAAACAAATTCAATAATGAAAAACCAAGAAAACGAATTTAAAATAACAAAGTAACTTTAGGGGGAAGGATGAGCTCAGGTGTGATCTCGAATGTTACTAAGTTTAGGTTTCAAATTAAATTGAAATGCACGATCACTTAAAAGTATATTGTCATTTATCACACAATATATAGTTGTAGTTGCATGACTTGAATTATATTTGAATGTTCACTAATTTTATATAGATCAATAGTGCTAAAAAAAGAATTAAAGATAAATTATGTAGTATATATCAAATTCAAAAGGTCCCACACACATAGGAGTACAAGTCTTAATAATGAATTTCACAATGTAACAAGATGTTATAAAAAATACGCAACTTCACTCGTTATAAAAATGTGCCCCAATACAATAACAATTTAATGTTTAAAAATCCTAAACATAATCCAGTTAATATGTTTAAATTTCATTTGCATCGATTGAAAAATATATTTTTCTAGGAGTTTGTCATAGATTGAAATAAACAACTATAACCTACCTATATATGAATACAATACTTAATTCATTAACTTCATAAAAATATTAAGTGCATTAGTAAGGCCAAATGAAATAGTTAATTGGTCATATAATCTAAATTAGATTCATTGTTTCAAATTATACAAGCAATTGTCCTAATTGTAGTAATTATACAAATTTAAAAAGTAATTTTCATGATAAAACCAATAAACAAAATCATAATATATGTTATGTAATGAATAGATCCACACTCTTGCCTCTCAAAACTCTCAACAACTTTATTATGCCAAAGATCACTCCCATAATTCGTATCTAATCTATTTATACTTAAAATAACCTAAAACATTCATTAAAAACAAAAACTAACCATTTAATGGCTAGAACAGCAGCATTGGTCAATTAATTTTATTACAAACTTATGGTACATGTTAAAAGATCAACACGAGGAAATACAAAGGAATAAAGTGTATTGAACCTTGAATCATTCAAAAATTCACAAAATTTAAATATATTATGAAATATTAACAAAGACATAAATACTACTAAACTAAATATGCATTATAATCTAAAAAGGAAATAATTCTGACTAATAGAAAGAGGAGAAGCCAACAATCTTTCTTTCCAATGAAAACCGATGTTCTTAATCTTAGGAAGGTTCTTCCGTCAACTTAAAATTTTCCTAAAGAAACAAATTCAATAATGAAAAACCAAGAACATCAATTTAAAATAACAAAGTAACTTTAAGGGGAAGGATGAGCCCAAGTGTGATCTCGAATGTTTCTACGTTTAGATTTCAAATTAAATTGAAATGCACGATCACTTAAAAGTATATTGTCATTCATCACACAATAATGGTAAAATGTAGACAAGTATAGTTTACTGGCATAACATAAAATATGCATGAAACTCTCACTAGCTGTTGTTGTTGTTATTGTTATTCATTTATATAAGATTAATTTTAATTCATATGTTTAGTAACTATTAGTATGTGATCGCGGCTCGTCGTTCGATCCTAGAATCGATCCTTGGAAACCGGTCAAAAATAATTTATACCAAGGATTACAGTACAAGATACAACCTCGGGTCGTCTCTCTCTCGACGGAACCGTATAGAAATGGACCTAAGCTAGCCTATAAGTCATAAAATGCAAG